>PVJC01003725.1:0-68263 GCA_004026665.1 Murina feae | reverse complement strand
CGCTCACCGCGGGCCAGGCCCTGTGCCAAGCGCTTGGAGGGCACCCTGTCCTTTATCCCTCCCAAGTGAGTGTGGGCTGGAGACGGTCACGTGGCCCCGTCCCCTCCCTTCCACCTGGGTTATCTATCTGGGGAGGCAGAGATGCTATCAGCCCCGCCTGATGATTAAGCATCTCCAGCCTTTGCTACTATTTCAATAATGAGACAGTAGCTTTTAACCCACTTCCTGGGCCAACGCCAGCCTCAGGACCTCGCCCTCTCTGGGGGGTTGGTGGTTCTGGTGGCAAATCTGACTTGTGGCCTCTCTCCTTGTGGTCAGGAGTCGGGGTGGGGCAGTGTGTGCTGGTGGAGGGAAGGAGGGCGGAAGGGGCCCACATGTGAACCAGGCGCTGGCCCCGTGTTTAATGAGTTCCCGGGAAGTCTGCTCACGGTGGTGGCATCCAAGAGGCTGGCGTGACTGTTGGGGCTGGAATCTGGCCGCTGTTGCATCCACCACTGTGACACTCTGAGGGCGACTTGGTGGTCACGTGGAGTGTGTTTTCTTCCCCACGTGTCTCCTACAGTCTGTTCGACTCTGAGCCTAGTCCTAGGCTGTCCACGGGGAAGGGGCAGGAGGGAGAGCTATTAAAGAGGAATTGTGGGCATGCAAGGACTTCATCTGGGGACTTTTTTTTCTAACTACTCTGGTTCATCTGCCTATCCGTCTGTCCATCCTTCCGTCCGTCCATCCATCCATCCATTCATTCATCTGTCCATCCATCTACCTGCTCATTCAAGGCTCACCTGGAGACGTTTGGGAGTATTAGCGATAGGAAGAGGATTAAGACACAAAGACACAGACCTCGAACTCAAAGATCTTACGGTCTAACAAGGGAGCGGAAGTGAAGTGAACTGACAACTGCCACCCAGATTGAAAGTACTTCCGGGGGACCTCCATGCTGCGCTGAACAACGCTGCTCGAATTACTCAGAACCAGTTTGGCCTCTAAAGGCACACAGCCTGGGCTCCGATCCCAGCTCGGCCACTGGTTCTCTCCATGGCCTTGGGCAAGTCCCTGCACTTCTCTGAGCCTCAATTCCCTCGTCTGTAAGATGGAGATCATTATAATGCTCACCTTATCCAGTCGTTGTGAGGATTAAAGGAAATGAGTGTCTATAGCATGATGCTGGCACATCGCAGAGGTGTAATCATTGGTTATTTCATTTCCCTTTCCTTCTCTGAGTCCTTGGCGGGGTGGGGGTGGGGGGGTGGGGAGAGAAGGGAGGGGGGAGTACAGGGGTGGATAACGTCTAGTTCCCATCATAAAGGGCCTTAGAGCACAGCAGTGGAGAATGGACTTGTCTTTAGCCTTTACCGTTTGGCAGACACTGTGAAATGCTGTTTATTTTCTGTTTATTTTCACGTTTAGTTTGTACGACATTGTGAGGGAAGATTTATGATTCCCATTTCACGGATGAGAAAACCGAGGCTCAGAGAGTTAAGTGACTTGCAAAGGTCACTTTTACAGCAAAGCTGGGATTTGACCCCTGGTTTGTTTTACTTCAGAGCCCACACTCAAACTCTAGGCAGTAGTGTCTCTGTATAGCTTTACATCGAGGAAGGTGATCGGTGCCCTTATAAAGGCGCAAGCACATTATTCTGGAAACAGAGAGAATGGGTCTCTTTGGCTTTCATGGACAGAGTGATATCTGAGCTCCATCTTGAAGGAAGCGAATGTAAATAGAGCGTCATCGCAAAGAAACCACAGCGGGTCATCGTGGACTCCCGGACGGAGAGCACAGCGTGAGTGAAGGCACCAGGTAGGAAAGAGGACAGTGTCTCTGGAGAGCAATCTGAGAATCACGCCAAGTATAAAACGTGAAGATTGTTTTACTCCAAACCCATCATCTCACGGATAACAAAACTCAGGCCACAAGAGGAGCAGCGTCTGGCCCAGGCCACACGGTACAGAGTGCGACGCTGGGCCAGCCTCACATTGCTCGGCACCGCGTGGGACAGATAAGGCTGTTGTCAGGGCTGTGGTCGGGCTGTGGAAGACGCTCTGGTTGAAGGCATTTGGACGCTGACCTGGAAGAAGAGATGAGCGTGGAGGGCATCTGAATGAGGGCGAGTCTTGGCCTGTGGGGTGGAGCTGGAGGGGTGCACGCAGCCCCATGGGGAAGGGACCGTGGGTGGCATCCAGGAGACCACTGACCTCCCAGGATGTGAGCTGCTTCAACTGGTCTAGAGCTCTGGCCATGGGGACCTCTATCGTTTGACCATCAAGCAAGCAGGTATATTTGGGGATCGACAGTTCTGACAAGGCATTTGGATTTTTTTAAATTTTTATTTTCAATTTAGAGGCCTCCCTTAGTAAATGCCCTCACAGAACTCTGTGTTTTTCCTTTGGAGCACTTTCCACAGCTGTGCCTTTAAAATTAATTGTGTAAAATCAGTGCGTGTGTCCCCACAGTTAAAGGTAAGCGTCAGGTGGCAGGGACTGCCATCTGTCTTATTCAGTACCATATACCTGGCATCTTAGCAAGGGGCTGGCACAGAAGGGCTTGATCAACATTTTTCTGAATGAATGAGTGACTCAATCCTTCACTATGTTCAGCCCATCACTTTCCACATAAGAAAACCAAACCCAGAGTGAAGCAGTTCATTAATTCAATTTGTCACATATCTCTTGACCACCTGCTAGGTACCTGGCAATAGAGTGAATATGGTAACAAGATCACGGAGTCCCCTGTCCTCAGAGACTGTAAATGAATAAATGATAAACGAGTGAACAGATAAATAAAGAAGGCAGTTCTGTTAGGGGCAGGTCCCTGTCTTCGGAACAAGGGGGAAAGAGGATGAATTAGCCAGGGATGACTTCATGCCTTATCAACACTTCATCCCTCTACCTCCTCTGTCCTCCTCGAAGGTATTGGTTTAGATGCATTTGCAATATTGACTCTCAGGGATTTTCTGAGAACAGGATGCATGTGCTCATATGAACGCATGTCGGATTTAGGATACATAAGCCCATCAGGAGAGGACAACCCAGGGCCTACATCATCTCAGAGGTGGAACTCCACGTGGTGAGGCAAAGAGGACTGTGGAGGTCCCCCTTGTTCACAGTTGCATTTTCTCGTTGGTCAGTGAGGTGAAGCATCTTCCCATGCATTTCTTGGCCACCTGCGTTTCCTCCTCTATGAAAGCTTGCTCATCGCCTCCATGTTTCCTGTGGGTCCCTCCTCCTTTCGCACACGAGGAACCAAAGGTTGGGAAGGCCCAGTGATTTGCCGAAGGTCAGATAAACACTTTTCCATAAAATTACAGGAAACCATGTTATCTTGCTCAAGACAAGCACTCCGCACTTGCTTGTTGGACGGAATTTAAGTTAATCGAGAGTAACCTCAAACCAGAGGCCACGTGGGGCCTGGGCTCTGGAGTCAGGCAGCCCTGGAGGACTCGAACTCTGGCTCTATCTGGTGTTCACTGTGTGATCCTGGGCAAGCGCAAAGCCTCTCTGAGCCTTGATTTCCTTGGGCAAAAGGAAATCAAATATAAGCGACTCTGTCCCCAGTGAATCAGGGCACCTGCCATGGGGCTTGCTCAGTAACCACTCATCGTCCTTCCTCATCTCTTCCTGGAGGAATGAAACGTGGCCCAGCGCACAGGGGTATGGGTGGCCAAATCCAGGAGGCATACGTGGTATGAAGGGCTGGACAATGGCCCCCAAAATGTCCAGAAGTTGTACATAGGTTATCTTACCTGGCAAAGGGGACTTTGCGAGTGTGATTACGTCAAGGACCTTGAGATGGAAAGACGGTCTTGTGGGCCCAGGAGGGAAGTAGAGGCTGGAATGATGCACTTGGGAGATGAGGAGACCTCCAAACAAGGCTCTCTTCTACATGAGGAAAGCTCTCTTCTGAATGTGTGGTGAAGACATAGTAACTAGCTCTTTTTAAAAAATGTTTATTTGGCATGAAGTCGTGTTCAAAACCCTTGTTTCAGATGATCTCATTCAATCCTCAAATCCCCGAGTGAGGCGAAAACCACCATCCCATCTGCCACCGAGAGACCAGAGACCCAGCAAGTGAAAGTCACTTAGTCCCGTGAAGCCAGTGGAGGAGCTGGGATGTAAACCCAAGCCCACTCGTCACCAAACCGCCATGCTATCTGTCCCGAAGGAAAGCTGGGTCTGCTGCGGCACAGGCGAGGCCAGAGGAAGTCTGGGAGTTTTAGAGCAAGTTCATTCAATGTGCATTTCTTCGCACAATTTCAATGAGCCTACTATTATTGCACTAGTACAGGGGAGACTCCTGCTCCCTGGGGAGGTGAGACAGAGCAAAACATTAGAAATCCACCCAAACGATTCTGAAAATGTAACCAGATTATGAGCTAACCGACGGCGCTAAATGAAGGGGGAAGGATGCGAAAATGAGACTAGGGCCAGCAGGGTGGGCCACTGAGAGGAAGTAGAGCCTTAGCTCTACTTAGCTGGGCCTTGAAGAGTGTGCAGGAGTTGGGAGAGGCCACGCGAAGGTGGAAAAGGGCTGGGAAATGGAGTTATATGATGTATCAAAAGCTCGGTCCTGCCCTGGGCATTGTCCCGTGCACCAGGGGGTTGCCGGTTTGATTCCAGCTTCAGCCACCAGAGTTGCAGGCTCTGATCCTGTGCAGGAGGCAGCTGATCGATGTCCCGCTGTTACGTCAATGTTTCTCTCTCTCTGTCCCTCCCCCTAAAAATCAATAAAACTATTTTTTTTTAAAAAAAAAAAAAAGCTCAGTCCTGGGAGATTTGTGCAACTCCATAAGAAAAACCCTAAAGACTCTAAGAGCTAAAGGGATGAGGGAGAGGAATGGTTAGAAGACAGGAGCGGACGCTTCACGAACGCACGGAAACACGTTCTTTCGCACTAGTTATCCGAGGAATGAACATGAAAATGAGATGCAAATGCTTGCCTACCCAATCAGCCCAGATTCGAGAAAAGGACAACACCCAGGGCTGCCGAGGGTGTGGTGAGACAGGCACTCTCATTCATGGCTGGTGGGAGTGCAAATTGGTACAACCCTTTCGGAAACCGTGTGGCAATTACAGCAAGAGCCGCACTGTGTTTTCATGCTTCGGTCCCGTGCCTTCTCGTTAGTCCAGGGAAGCGTAATAAAGACAATTTTTATGTATAAGATGCTCAACTGTGTCTTCGTTTATTCAATAAAGTAACAACCTAAATATGCGAAGGGAGAATGTTAAGTAACTTACGGTATCTCTAACCCAGTAAACATTATGTGGCCTTAAAAATAATGACAGCCCGCCCAGAGGGGCTCAGTTGGTTGAGCGTCATCCCATGCGCCGAAAGGTTGCTGGTTTGATTCCCGATCAGGGTACATGCCTGGGTTTCGGGTTTGATCCCAAGTTAGGGAGCATACAGAAGGCAGCCGACTGAGGTTTGTCTCTCTCTCTCTCTCTCTCTCTCTCTCTCTCTCTCTCTCTCTCCTTCTCTCTCTCTCTCTCTCTTTCTCTCTGTCTTCCTCTCTTTCTCTCTCCTTTCCTCTCTCTAAGCATGTTCTTGAGTGAGAAATTTGACAAAAGGTCCAGGTTCTCTTGGCCTGACTCCTCACTGTGAACCCCAAAGCATTAATAATAATAATAGTGGTAATAAAGAATTTGCATTTACTTTAATATTTTAACATTGTTAAGTGAATAGGCTGTATACAAATTACACGTACGGTTGAGCAGTCTTACAAAAACCAAGTATATTTTTTATTGTGGCTAAAAACACGTAACCTAGATGTCCCCTCTGTGAAGGGTACTGTACAGAATTGTTAACTCTGGGAGCATTGTGGTACAACAGGTCTCTGGAACCTCTCCATCTTGCACAACTGAAACTCTCTGTAACTCATTGGACAACTCCCCACTTCTCCCCTCCGCCGGCCCCTGGCACCCACGGTCTACTTTCTGTTTCCACGAGTTTGATGACTTGAGATGCCTCGTGTGAGTGGAATCATGCAATATCTGTCATTTTGTCCTTGGCTTAGTCCACTTGGCATAATGTCGCAGTGTTTCTTAAACTATACTGTGAAAAGGATTCGAATGAAATAGGCCCAAATATGTTGCTGAATTTGAGTGGTAGGTCTAAATATGGTTTCAAACATTTTCTGCATTTCCCTTTCCCCAAATTGCTTAAGTGTTTATTACCTTTTGAATAATAAAATACGACTTGTTTCTTTTTAAGGGGGAAAGAGAAAAAAGTGGGCTGAAGAGGCCTGAAAATGAACACATTCTCAAATTTGTCACATCCCATAGAGGTGATAGCCTGGGACAGAGGAGGCCTGGGCTCAAGGAAAGACTTCAGTCTGAGGCCAGAGCATCCTACCCTCTACCTGACGTCCTGCCCTCCCAGACAGCAGGCGCCTCTGGGAGGACCTGAGAGCCAGGGGCACGGAGACTGCCCTGTTCTCTACTCCAAGAAGCTACCCTTGCCCTGGCCGGTTTGGCTCAGTGGATAGCGTGTCAGCCTGTGGACCAAAGGGTCCCGGGTTCGATTCTGGTCAAGGGCATGTACCTCAGTTGCAGGCTCCTCCCCAGCTCTGGGCCCTGGTTGGGGCTCATGCAGGAGGCAACCAACTGATGCGTTTCTCTCACTTAGCCGTTTCCCTCTGTCACTCCCTCTCTCTTCCACTCTCCCTAAAAATCAATGGGCAACTATCCTCGGGTGAGGATTCACAACAACAAAAAGAGGCTCCCCTCACTGGGTATTGATTAGAGAAAGGGCCACGGGGCCCTCATTTCCCAAGAATCCGTGGTTCATTCAGTCCTGCCTCTTCCGGGGAATGTTAAACAGCTGTCTGGTCTTTGCTCCCTCTAAACCCACCCCGCCAGACAGCCCTTGGCAACTAAAAGAAGCTGAGCTCCACCCACTGTGTGCAGAGGTAAACGGAGGGACTGAGGCCAGTTTAAAAAGAACCTCCGTGCGTGTGAAGCAGGGGGAGGGGTCAGAAATACATCCACCCAGCGCTGCTCCCGGGCCCACTGCCACATCAGAAGCTCCTTGCGGGCCCAGATCTTTCTCTGTCCGGCACCTCCGCCCTCCAGCTCTGATGACAGGGCTGCCCGCCGTGTAGAGATGTCGTAAATATTCAGTCATTTGGATGCACGAGAGCATCCTACCATTTAAGCAGACAGTTTGAGGTGTGGTGCCTGCATCTTGAGAAATCACCAAGAGACTGGAAAGTTACAGCAGCAGGCGGGACCCCAGCAGGGAGGGGACCTTGGCAGAGGGGCTGGAAGGATAGGGGCCTTGTCACTGCCAATTCCTTCCACCCCATCCTGCTCCCACAGTGCTGCTCTGAGCACCAGCCGCCTCCTCAGCTTGACCTTCACTCTAATCCCTGAGAAGCTCGGTAAGAGCCCAGGGAGGCTGAGGACGGCCCGAATCCCTTCTCCAATTGCGTTCAGGTTGGCTGGAGTATGTAATAAGCACCTACAAGTCCTGTCCCTGAGCCATGGCCAGGAGAACTGGGTGACCTTGGGTAAGTCACACATCCAATGGGCAACAGACTATCACCCACCCGTGTGTAAGGCAATGCCTGATATTTTAATACTCGGTTTTTCAGTTCTTCCAAATGTGACATAGACCATCCAATTCCCACCACAGCCTGTAGCAAAGGGACTATTTTCATCCCCACTTTACAAAGGATGCCCAGGTTTAGGAAATTTCCCAAAGTCATGAAACTAGGAAGTGGTGGAGTTGGGATCTGATGACCTGACAAGCTGGCTTCTGTCTCCAGGCCAGGCTGCCCCCGTCCTCACCTACCTGCAAAGGCTCGCGAATGGGCTCGTGTCTGTGAAAGCATGTTGTGAACTCCAACGCAGAGCATGATTGCTAGGCTGGCTACAGAGACAGTCACAGGACCCGGAAGGGCAAGGAACTAGAAAACACCATGACCACCCACCACGCCCGCATCTGTTCCTATAGCCCCCTCAGTCCTGGGAGGGGGCTCGGCCCTCGGGCAGCCCGGCCCTCCCACAGAGGGCAGGAAGGGATTTGTGGGCAAGAAGGGATAGGTGGGCAGGAAGAAGGGATTTCCCCTGCGGAACTGAGAGCGGTTTCACAACGCGGCTGTGTCCCCTGGATCCTCTGCATCATCCAATCAGCAGACAAGGTGCCTACTATGGGCTCAGCACAGTGCCATGCCCTCCGCCCCCTCAGGGGGCCCGGTCAGGCTAGCAGAGGTGGGTTGGCCCCATGAAGGCACCTGACTCCAGGGCCCTAATGAAAGAGAGTTTGATAGAAAAAGGCCCCGTTCAGAGGCCAGTGGAGTTAAGGGAGCACAGGTGACTAATCCCACGCCACACTGGCTGCCGGCTGACTCCACTGCACAAGTCATCCCCCGTCCGTCCAGCACGGTTACTGAGCAACTTCTCAGTGAGGCTGGTAGCTCAGTGGTCACCACATGGGTCCCAGAATCCGTCAGACCCGGATTAGAACCTGGCGCTGCTTCTTCTTCCTTGGGTGACTTTAATGGAATCATTTCAACTTGCTGATCCTCAGTTGCCACATCTGTAAAATGGAGCGAATGGGACCCACTCACCAGACTCCTGGGAGGAGAGGAGAGGGGTTGCACGTGGAGGCTTCAGCTCAGTGCCTGGCAGGTAGCTGGTGCTCAGCAATTAACCTGCGTGTGGCCAGTGCTGCTGGGGTGATAAATAGGATGAAGAGCGAAAAGCCTTGCCCTCAAGGATTATACATCTAAACAGAGGCAGCGAATGACAGCGCTATACTGTAATGGCGACTACAGTTAATACAGTCATTTCATTTAATCCTTGTCCAAAATCAGGCAACAAAACAGTTACAGAACTACAATTTAGCTTATTAAAAAAAGAATATGAGAGAGAGAGAGAGAGAGAGAGAGAGAGAGAGGTGGAGGAGGGGAGGAAACTGAGTAATTTATTTAGAGAAAAAGGTTGAATCTGGAGTCAGAAGACCTAGGAATGAGCCTCCCTTTTGGATGGATCGATTTCCCCAGTATTAACAAACAAACAAACAATTTGGAAACTAATGTGTTGTGTACTTGTCAGGTTGATAATAATTATTACATACGGTGGAAGAAACTGAAACCAGACATCGTCCTATAGTTAGCAAATTGCAGAGCCCAGATCTAAAACTCGGTCTGACTTTTGGGGGGTCTTATATTTTAAATAAGACTTGTGTATATTTAAGGTGTACAACATGATTTTTTAAATACACATAGTGAAACACTGCTAATCAGGCTAATTAACATATATACATTTCCTCACATAGTTACCACTTTTGTGTGTGTGGCAAGAGCACCTGAGATCTCTCTCAACAAATTGCCAGCATACAGTCGTGCGCTGTTAACCACAGACACCGCGCTGCACACTGGGTCTCCAGACCTTACTCGTCCTACCTAACTAACTGTACCTTTAACCAACCTTTCCCCATTTTCCCGTCTTCCCGCCCCTGGTAGCCACCTTTCTACTCTCTGCTTCTATGAGTTTGACTTTTTTAGATTTACATATAAGTGCGGTTATACAGTATTTTTCTTTATGTATCTGCCCTGTTTCACTTAGCACAATGTCCTCCAGGTTTATCCGTATTGTCATAAATGGCAGGATATTTTTCTTTTTTGAGGCTAATTCATATTCCATTATGTAAAAATTAATTATAATGGAATTAATATTCCATTTACATATGTCATTCTATTACACATATATGAACAATTTCTTGCAATTTCTTCATCCATTATCTGCTGACCCATACTTGAGTTGTGTTCCTGTTGTGGCTGTTGTGAAAAATGCTGCAATGAACTTGGGAGTGCAGATTTCTCTCCAAGGTAATGTTGTCATTTCCTGTGGGTATGCACCCAGAAGAGGGATTGCTGGATCATATGGTGGCTCTATTTTTAATTTTCATTTTTAAAAATATTTGTATTGATTTCAGAGAGGAAAGGAGAGAAAGAGAGATAGAAACATCAACGATGAGAGAGAGTCATTAATCGGCTGCCTCCTGTATGCCCCACACTGGCGATCGAGCCCACAACCCTGACATGTGCCCTGACCTGGAATCCAACAGTGACCTCCTGGTTCATAGGTCAGGGCTCAACCACTGAGCCATGCTAGCCGGGCATCTACTTTTAATTTTTAAAGGAATTTCCATACTTTTTCCGCAATGACCGTACCAATTTACCTTCCCAACGGTAGTGTCCAAGGGCATCACATCCTTGCCCAAACTTTTTTCTTTTGTCTTCTTGACATCCTGACAGGTGTGTGTGTTGGGGGGGGAACATGCAGTTTTGATTAGCATCCTCTGATGATGGCAGGAACGCCGAGCACCTTTGCACGAGCACACAATTCACAAGAGAAATGCGTAAAACCTGCACAGTCACACTGCCGGAGGCGATCATTTCTCACTGCCGTCTTTTGTTCATTTCTACTCTCCAGTGACCTTGTATTATTCTGGCAATAGTAAAATGTTCTTATGAGTACGTTTA
Source organism: Murina feae (assembly GCA_004026665.1). Lineage (NCBI taxonomy): Eukaryota > Metazoa > Chordata > Mammalia > Chiroptera > Vespertilionidae > Murina > Murina feae. Next base: position 57,779 of record PVJC01003725.1, on the reverse strand, counting down.
TTATTCTAAATATAAATGTGTGTCGAGGTGAGTCGACTGAGGGAACCACACCCAGAAAGCTAGCAGTGCATGCAGGAGTGATGGGATTGTGGGTTTTCACTTTCTTCTTTGGGTTTATCAGGAGTTCCTACATCGCCTTTATTCCTTTTGGAGAAGAGAGACAGTATTTTAAAGCACTAAGAAACCACTCCTCCCCTGTTGATGAATTTTAAGATCTTTTTATTCTACCCCACATTGACCCCCACCCCAAGCCCCTCTCTCCACAGGTGACCCCACACTTGTCGCCTTGTTTCGGGGATGCGGGGGGGTGAGACAGGGGGGCCGGCCAGGGCATGCTGGGGCTGGCTTTCTTTTGGGGCCCAGCCTCTGAGTCACTTGGGGAAACCTTAAACACACACTCTGGACACTTCACTCCCTCTCCCATGGCTGCACTCTCCTGGGGAGAGGAAGGGTTGAAAGAGCCATTCCAGAGTTGGGCTCAGACGGCCTGGAGGGAGGGGGCCCCCAGGCTCGGGAACTTTGCTGGCCCAGGAGAAGCGGGGTGCAGATGGAAGGGTGGGCTCCGACATCAGGCTGCCTGAGCTCCAATTCCAGACCCACTATTTCCCCCGGCTGCTTCCTTAACCTCGCCAAGCCTCAGTTTCCTCATCCGCAAAATGGTACAGTGATGACACCAAGAAGGAGGCTACGTGGTAACAGAGAGACACGCTAATAGAACGTCACACAGAACATGAAGGAGTGCACATTCCCCGTCGCTAAATGAGAAACTTGTCAAAGCCCACATAACACAGCAGGCGGGGCGAGCGAATTGCAACGTCTTCACACCACAGCCACACGATCAGAACACTTTGTCAGGCCGAGCCTTGTGCCACGTGAGCTTGAAATTACGTAAGGTCTCCACGAAAGGATTCTCACGTGAAACAACTTCATCCCAAATCTCACAGGATCGTAAGGTTCCAAGGAGATGCTTTGCGTCCAGGCAGAAAAAGACAGCTCAGTGTGTAAGCATCTGCTTCTAAAAGCCGCCTACCTCCTGCCCACGGGTGCTGAAGGCCACCCTGAGACCATTCTGCCACCACTGGCCCCTGCTTCCATGCAGGGAAGGGGCTGCTATGACCCTCCCAGCTGGCATCCTACCTCATTCTCACCCCAGAAACAGAATGTAAAGGGAGGATAGGACTTTCACTAGACATCCCGGCACTCCTCCTGGGCTGGAAGTAGCCAAAAGGGAGAGGAGGGCGTTGAGTGTGTCCCCCTAAGATGCTATTCCTCCCGCTGGGATGCTCAGCCTCCTCCTTGCTTGGGGCACCCTGACTTGTCTCTGGCTTATGCATCACCTCCTCCAGGAAGCCCTCCTTGCCTGCCTTCCCCCCAGTCTGAGGCAGGGGACTCCTCTGGCTTCTTCCGAACCCTGCTCACCCCATCACAGCACCAGGCACAATCAATTGTCATTGCCTGTTTGCTTGCTCAACCCTACACCTTCCCCCCACCCCTACCCCACCCCATCTCCCCGGCACCTGGCCACCAAGTAGGCCCAGAGCTGGGAGAAGGGGAGGGAGCGTGTTTTATCTGCCTGTATCTTGGGCATCTAGCACAGGACTCAGAGTGGCCCCCCTGCTACATTGGTAAATGCCTGACTCTTAGCATGACTTTCAGGAAAGAGGTTACAGATCCGGACAAACCTAGATCCAGTCCCGGCTCCAGCCTCCAGGCTTAGACTGTGGACAAGTGATTTCCTCCTCAGGCCTTGATAAAAGGGGAAATCACAACAATTCCCACAGTGCAGGTTGCCTGGGGGGTCCAGTGCCACACACACTGGAACGAGTTAGCTCAGAGCCCGCTGCACACAGCAGGCGCTCCATAAATGCCCTCAGCGCTCCTGTTTCCTCAGCCCCCGGAGAATGGCAGCTGGAACCCTCCACCCACTCAGGGGCGTAGGGACCAGAGAGGGTGCGGCCCAGAGGGGGACGTAGGGAGCCAGGCCTCCCGAGTGCAGGCTTCCTGACCTGGATTCCCGCGGCTCCCTCTGAGAGAAGGGGAGACACCCGCCTGGCTCACCCCTCCGGGGCCTCCAAGGCTGGGGCTCCCTCTCTTCCTGCCAAAAATTAGCCTATCACGTCCTGTGAAACTCGGGTGGGTGACTCAGAGGCGAGGCGGGCCTCCGGATTGCTGCTGCTCCCAGGGCAGGGCTCTGGGCAAGGCCAGGCGTGGGCCCGCCACACGCCCACACCTGCTGGGACCCCACAGCAGCCGAGAGCACCCCTCCCCCTCCCAGAACTGCCAGGGACGCTCCCCCACCCCCTTCTCCTCTTTCCTTTTATTCCCACTTGTCTGGCCTGTTGTTTTCTCACTCCAGGTGAAACGTGAGATCTGTCATCAGAAATTACCTCCATTGTCTGGCAGCTGACGGACGCTCTGCCGCGGGAAGGAGGGGGCTGGGCTGCGGGCACCCCACACGTCTGGCTTTTCGCCAATTTCTTCCCACACCACCCTCCCTCTGGACAGCGGGGCCAGATGTGTCCACACCCAAAAACACAATGGTTGTTTCTAGAAATAGTCTGGGAGTGTCTTCCTATAGCAGCGATTCCCCAAAGGCGGCCTGTGGAGTCCTCAGGGTCCCAGAGACCCCTGGAGGGGTTCCACAAGATCACAGCTGTCTTCATAATCGTATGGAGATGTTATTGGCATTGTCGCTCTCCTTCTCCGGAGTTTTCCGGGAGCTACATGACACGGGATACCGCAAAGACCGAAGGATGCGGTGGACGCAAGCTCTCGCTGTCCTCCAGGAAACCAGACATTGAAGAGTCCACACAAATCGAAAATGATGCCGTTCTTCTCAATTTTTTTTTAAATTTCGGAAATATTGCCCATTTCTTTATAAAACATATTTTTATGTCAGCATGTCATGAGTTTATTATCCTCACTTTAAATCAGGGTTTCTCAACCTTGGCACGCTAGGAATTCCAGGCCAGGTAATTCTCTGCTCTGGGGGCTGTTCCTGGGCTGTGGAGGATGTGGGCAGCATTGCTGGCCTCTACCCACCAGATGCCAGTAGCACCTCCCAAGCCCCAGTCATGCCAAACAAAAATGTCCCATACATTGCCAAGCATCCCCCGGAATGCAAAATCGCCCCCAGTTGAGAAGCACTGCTTTGAATGAATTAATAGATGTAGACTACTAACATTCCTCAGGATCAATTTCAGAAACGAACATTAGCAATAGATGCAACCGATCAAACCTCTTAATAGTTTTTAAGAGTGGAGAGCGGGCCCTGACCGGTTTGGTTCAGTGGATAGACCATTGGCCTGTGGCCTAGAGGGTCCTGGGATCGATTCTGGTCAAGAGCACATGCCCAGGTTGCAGGCTTGATTCCCAGTCGGGGACATGCAGGAGATCAATGATTCTCTCTCATCATTGATGTTTCTCTCTCTCCCTTCCTCGCTGAAATCATTAAAAATATTTAAAGAGAGAGAGAGAGAGAGAGAGAGAGAGAGAGAGAGAGAGAGAGAGAGAGAGGAGAGCAGTCCTGAGGCTAAGAAGTTTGAGGACAGCTGCCCCAACAACACAGGAGCCATCTGGGGCTGGCAGGTGAGGACCAAGGAATTGCCAGCCCCAGGGGGCCTGCTCCCACCGAGGGCCGCACGGTCCTTCTCACTGTGGCAGGCAGGAGCCATCCTCTCAGGGGGAGGGGACTATTTTTTGTTTTTCATTTAAATATCATTTATTTCGCTTTTTCAAAAAAGCAGAAATCAGCACATACTCAGGGAGGAAAATATGCAAAATTACAAGAGGGTGAGAAGGTGTCCCCAATTATTCTATCACCGAGGAGTAAGTCACATTAGGTGTTTGTCCTGACACTGAGGGAACGGAATCTTTCTGACGTTGGGGCCCCAGCATGTCAGCAGTGGGCCCCATGAGACGGCTTTCTCCCCCAGCTCGGCCAGGAGGAGCCCCTCCCAAGACTTCCCACAGTAACCGACGCGGCTCTCTGATGACCCGGCAGTGGGCGACGGATCCGTGGTGCGGCTTCCGGAACACCCACAGAGCCAGCTGCCTCCATGACTCACACCTGTCCTGGGAGCTTTGGGCCTGAACACTCACCATTTAGGAGGGTTTCCTTTAACTTAGGGCTTTGCTCCCTAGTCGACCTCCTAGAGGTATTTGCAATCTTCCCGCTCAAAACTCTCTAGCTTCTCCATTCTCTGCAAGTTGAAGTCCCCACGCGTTTGCATGAGTAATAATTTTCCAATTACAGTGGGTCTACTATGTACCAGGCACTGCGCTAGGCGCTTTACAGATCATAACTCAGTTAATCTCATGACCTACAAACGGTGGGCATATTATCTCAGTTTACAGATGAAGAAAACAAGGCACAGAAAGGTTACAGTTGTGGCAGGTTTGAACCCCCTTCCCACAACCAGAGCCGGTGTCCCTAGATGCCCTCTCCACCTGCACGCGGGCCCCCCACAGGCCCCCACCGGCTCCTGCAGCCTCTTCTCCCAGCAAAGTCAGCAGCGTGGGCTTGGGACACAATGGATTCCAAACTTGACTTCATCCTAAAATAGTTGCTCGACTTGAGGGACGTCACTCAGCCTTTCTGAGCCTCGGTTGCCTCATCTGCAAAACGGGATTGATAACAATACAGACCTCATAAGGCTGTTGGAAGGACTCAGTGATATGAAACATGTCAAATCCTTAGCACTAAGCTTGGCCACCAATAAGTGTTCGATAAAAGGAAGAAAAATCCTCGACCCTCACTACTCCAAGGTCCTTGTGGTTTCCCCGAGCTCCTTGAAGCTGCTCTGCCTTCACAGGCACTGTTCCCTCCCCTTGGAATGTCCTCTGCTTCTTCACTTTGAACTCCTATTCATCCTTCAAGGCCCTGCTCAGACTCTTTCTAAGTCTTTCTTCTTCTCCTTCCCCATCCTCTAAGCAGCTAAGCATTCCTTGCTGATAGCTGCAGCGACGATCCCAGACCTGACTGGGTCTCAGAGTCCCAGACCCCATGTTAAATCTATGTACATCCAGGCCTCACCTCCCACCAACTGAGTCGGAGCTCCCCGGGCGGGGCCTGGAATCTGTGTGGTGACAGGCTCCCCTACGGACGGGGACACAGCCGGTGAACGCCCTCTACGCTGGCAGCACACCGTCCTGTAATGATTTGTTTCCAGGATGCTCAGCGTGGTCTCCCACAGAAGGGAGAGACCCTGGAAGGGCCTCCTAGGTTTCCCGCCTCCCCCCGCTCCTGGCATTTGCGAGCACTGGCTCTGTGGCGGGTACTGTTTCACGTGCTTTTCTCGTGTTTCCTCGGTTCATCCTCGGATTCCCCCTGGGAGGCAGGTATTGCTATCAGGGTGGGTTCTGTAGTGTGACTTGCTCAGCCTCCATCCCACCCCCTGGGGCAGCTGAGAGCAAGCCCAGAAGCTTCCTGTCACAGAGAATCATTGCCCAAGGCCCCTGCGCCAATCCACCCCCACGACGACTCCATCAGTGACTGACTGTTACAGGGACACTAGCGCAGTCTCCTTCCGTAAAGGCGTTGGGCTCCTCTGTGGGCCAATTTAGGGTCCAGGATTCCCCGACGGCTTTGCCGAAACTTCCTTAGGTGTGCTGCCCAGCCTTCCCTCCATCTCTCCTTCACCTGGAGCCAATGTACCCGGCTCCCTACCCATTTTCTCTCGCTCAGGCGTTTCCTTGCCTGCTTCACTCTTGCTTAGCATCTCCTTGTCTCCTCCTTTTGTGAGAAGGTCGGGAAGCTAAAACTACATTTCCCAGACTGCCTTGCATATAGGGTTCTGGCTATGAGTTAGATTCTGCCAATTAAATACTGGAATGTTCGTAGGTGGCAGAGAGGCAAGGCCCCTTTCCTCTCCTTTTAGTTGTTTCTGCCAGTCAGCAAAGTTTGGGGAAATACGAGGTTTTTCTGCCTAAGAGTCCAGTGCCCCTTGGGTGCCAAGAGGCAGTTACAAAGGCTTCGAAATCTGCCTTTCCACCCTGTGACCGAAGGTCATAGCTCCCCTGGTGGGTCAGTTCTGGACACATCCCAGAAGCCCATCCTAGACCTTTCTCCCTCAGCCTTCCTAATGATCCTGTAAGCCTCTAGTCTAAGGTGACCAGATTTAAAGCGGTACACCATTGACCGGGGCGGAGGGGTGGGGGGAGATTCTTTTTTTTTTCTTTCTTTCTTTCTTTTTATTTTTTATTATTACTTAAAATATTACAAAGAGTAATCGGGACTTTTTTAAAACGTCGTGGGATGCGGGACAAACTGTTAAAAATCGGGACTGTCCCGCCAAATGCGGGACGTCTGGTCACCTTACCCTAGTTCCCTGCATCAGGTCCCTCTGGTTTAAATACCTTGACTGGCTCCTGTTTCCTGCACTAACATGGGCATAATTATAGATGAGAAAACGGAGCCCATGGTGACCGTGGGAACGGGCAGCAGCTGGCTGTCGGGGTGCAGGGCAGTGTCCCTAGCTACTCACCAGCACCCTCACCCTGGTCAGCATCCCTCACACTCCGGGAGTGCCCTCAAGAATCGTGTCACAGGAAAACAGATATGCCACTTCATAAACGTACTGGCATTCTACTTAGTGTTTGTAATATGATTATCTTTTACCTATTTTATTCCATAAAAGATTTTGGGTGGTTTTTACTTACATGAAAAATCTTTCAAAATACAAATGGGATTTTGTGATATGTTTAAGAATTGCCTTTAAATATAGGAGGAAAATGCAAAACTCAGCAAAAATACATATATATATATGATAAATTTTTATTGTTGACAGTATTACAGATGTAAAAATATACGTTTCTAAAACTAAAAATATATTTGGCTTTTTTGCTTGTTCTGAAAGCAATATCTATTCAGGGTATTAACAGGCAAACATGGACACAAGGTCAGAAAGGAATAATACGTCACTCTTGTCCCATTTCTCTTCCCCTTCACACAATCAGTGCAGAGCATGTTCTCCGTTTCACTTTCTTGTTCGCTGTTTCTCTCACCAGCGTGTCATCTGCATGAGGGCAGGGGATTTCGTCTGCTCTGTTCACTGCTGCGCCTGCTACCGCAACGATCACACATATGTGCCCGACACATACAGGGTGTCCTCCGCAAGAATGTGTACACGTACATTTTTGAGCACTCAATGGATGTTTCGTTCTTTTCAGATCTAACCCATTGGAATTAATAATTATTCGAAGTGTGTAGACACTTGTTGGGACACCTGTATATATCGAGTGAGTTCATTCACATCAAGAAAAGGCTCATGCTTACCAATGTTTCCACTCTTCTCATGGAACAGTGTGGACTGTGTAAAGGCAGCTGCCCTGAGGACCAGGTCTGTGGTCACTGTACCCAGGGAGCTGTGACATGTGTGTCCCCAGGGCTGTGACGTGCAGACGGGGCCATCCTAACGGATGCTGGTGAGATGGTTTCAGATTCTCCCCAGACCCCCCCCCCTCCAACTCGAGATCCGAATCAGCTCCTAACCTCAGGGAGCATGGTGGTTTCTAGGGAATCCCCCGGCCCAGCCCCACCGGCTCCAAGGCCGGTGCCAGCAGAGTGCCTTCCCGTCCTCCCGCTGTCCTGGCGGGGGAAGCACAGTCCTCCTGATGATCTGCTTCCAGCCTGGCCTTGGAGTTCTTTTCGTCACTTGCCAAGCACAGCTGAGTTCCTTTAAACAAGATGCTTTAAAGCCGGGGGTGGGGGCGGTGAGGGGAGTCAGCACAGGCAGCGTCACCTGGCTAAGCTCTCTGTGTCACATGCCCCCCACCCCCAGCTTTGGGTTCAGCAGCCTCCGCAAATACCCAACTTCTGTCTACTCTGTGTGCAAGAGTCCCCTCTCCACCCCCCAAGAGCACCCTCCAGCTAGAGCACCAGGCTCCCCCAGGTCCAGGGGGAAGCAGAGGCCCGGTAGCCTGTGGGAGGTCTACCTTCCGAGATCCCGGACCTGCCTAGCAGAGCACCTCAGGCCACTGACCCCTTTTCCAGGAGCACAGCTCCCTCCAACCCTAAGACAGGGATGGAGTCCAATCCTGAAACAGGGATGGAGACGGCCTGGCGCCCTTCTTTCCCTCCACCCCCAGACCCCTTCTTCTAATCTGAGGCGGCTTCCAAACCCATCAGATAGGCCTTGTTGGATTCGTCTGCAAACCAAGAGTGACGGGTTAAAAATGAGGACCAGAGGGTACTCCTGAGAGAAAAGCCACAGGTACCAGTGCATGAACTTTACTCTGTTGGTTTCGTGTATCAGAGGTCTTTTTTACTTACTTCCTGGTTCACAGATGAGGCTGCCTGATACGGGGCCTGACGAGCATAGGTAATGTCATCACCTGAATAAATCCCGTCGGCTGTGGAATGTGTCAGGTGTGTTTTTTTTTTTATTGCAAGTGGAAAGAACTTCCATAGGTTGGACTTAGAAGAATTATTTTGTTAAATATGTATTAGGTGCCTGCTCTGTGCCAGGCACAGTGAGTACAGACAGCCAGCCAGCCAGCATGGTGTCCAGAACTGAGTACACACCTCACATGGGAAAGTCTGTATCCAGCTATTCATTAATTAATTAATTCATTCATTCATTCATTCATTCATTCATCAAGAAATATTTAATAAGCATCAATATGTGCCAAGCATTGTTCTAAATTCAGTTACATTAAATTCTTTTGAACTTCAACATTATTGTGCAAGGTAAGTCTAATAATCCCCACTTGACAGATGAAAACACTGAGTCAGAATGAAGAAGTCACTAGTTCAAGATCCCACCTCCAGGATGGGGTGGAGCAGGGCCTGAGCTCTAACCGCCCCCCTTCCACCCACTGCCCCCTCCCTGGCTACTCCTCCCTCCCCGCATCCAGGGCTTCCCACTCCCCTAGGGAGGCTGTGTCGCCGCTGTCTAAGGACCTTGCGCTGAGCGCTTGACTTTGCCTGCCTGTGGGAGCCATGAAGAGGGTAATTTCGCTAAGCCCTTTACAAACGGTTCGTGGTTCCACCCTTGAGAGATACCTAAGCGCCAGCCTCCCATGACAGAAGGGGAAACCCGACAGTCCTGGGGCCCTGGTGACGCTGGCCTCGTGCCAGCTGTCCCCAGCCCCAGAGCAAACCAGGCCTGGCTGTGAGGACCGAGGACTGGCAGATAGAAGGCAAGATGAGGGGTCACCCATCTGTCAGAACAGAGGGCACTTTTGAAGCCTGGGCTGGAAGCATCTGCCTCTAGGGAGATGGCTGGGCTCTCACACTGGTTAGTGGGGAAAAGTGCACTTTGGAGCCACAGAACCTACTCTGCCCCCTATTGGCTGAGAAACCTTGGGCAAGTTGTATATTTAACTCTCTGTTCCTCAGTCTTCTCATCTAGAAAATGGGGATGGCAAGCCCTACCTTAAGGACTGAATGAAATCTAGTCTTCCTGTATTCAGCATATAACTCACCAGGAAGTACAGCACAGGTAACTCCCAACCTTCCCTCCTGTGTACCCGTAGCAGACATCACTAGCAGGTCGCAGAACCTCCCCACTCCAAGCCCAGTCACAGCGTTGGACTCCTGCTCAAGGCCGAGTCCTAGGCAGCCACTTCCAACACATAGAACTGACATGTGTCCCGATAACCTATTACAGCGTTGGAGGTTTAAAACCAGCATTTGATTCCATCTCATGGGTTCATGGCTTAGGAATTCAGGCAGGGGTCGGCAGGGCAACCGTCGGCTCCCTGTGGCGTTGCTGAGGTTGCTTGATTCCCATGGCAGCGGGGCTCATGTGAAGGGCCCATCAGCTGCACCCCAGTCCTGGCATCTCGGTGGGGGTCCCTGTGAGGCCGGCGCAGCTGGGCCGCTCCCCCTCTCCATGTGGCCTTGGGGCCTCCACCTGTGCAGTCACAGCCACGGCGGTGAGATCTGTCCACACGCAGCTCAGGGATGAACATGCCCACGAGTAGGCACTGCCGTCCCTCCGGGCCTGAGCCGGCACCTGGAAGGACATGGCTTCTGCTCTGTTCTGTCGGTCAAAGCAGCCCCAGGCCCACCAGGGTTCCAGGCAAGGGGCCCTGACCCGGCCTGCCTTTTGGGGGGATGCAGCGTCTCTAACCTGCTGCCGAGGGAGATGGATGTGTCCCCCTGGCCCCTGAGACCACCAGCAAGTCACAGGGCCCTTCTTATCCCTCCCGAGGCCCCCGCTGCCCCATCTGGGTTTTTCTAGAACCTTCTTTGCACCCTGCTCTGTGGGGGATACAGAAATACTGGCCAAGTGACTCAGCCAGGAAAGAGGTACAGACGCTGTGGAGGCTCGGGGGACACGGACGTGGCTTCTGTGTGGGGAAAGGGCGAGGACAAGCTGCGCCCTAAAGACAGACAACACTTTGCAGCTGGATTCACATGCTCGCCGAGCGCTCGTTGGCCCTGAGAAGGGGCTGTGGGCAGGAGCGGGTCCCTCTCCCATGAAGCTAGCCATTCTGGTTGGGGAAGGCTATTCATAGGCAGCATGTGGATAAATAAAGAGCATAGTTTCTGATCATGATAAAGGCTGTGAGGAACAAAGTGGGGTAAAGGGACCGAGAGAAACTGGGGGGGAGGGAGAAGGGAATGTTGTAGGTGGGGAGCCAGGCGAGCTCCCCCGCCCCCTCCCCCTTAGAAAGGCAATGTGACTAGAAGCACCAGCCAGATGAGCACCGAGTTCCCTCGTGCCATGGGGGGCTTCCGTCCGTGTGCAGGCCGCTGGGATGGGGGGGTCACAGTTCTGTCTGAGGAATGGGAAAAGGCCCGGGGGGATGGTGCCTGCAGGGCAGGGTGCGGGGCAGGCCAGCCCAGGGCAGGGGCATGATGGGAGAGCATGCTTTCCCTTCCCGTGTCCCTCCCGGGGAGACAGCAGATCAACGCCCTCACACTGAGGGATACGCGATAGGAGACGGAACGGGTGACTCTTTCCTGAGCGACCTGGATTCTAACAATGGCAAAGTGGTAAGCCAAAGAAGTGAAGCAATAATGGTGGGACTTCAGGCCTCATCTGCATGCGTCTGGGCAGAGACGTGTGCCAGGGAGCGGTGCTCAGCCTGGGCTGAGGAGGCCAGAGGCCTGCCGGCTTCAGAAACCCAGGTTAGGAGCCCGCTGCTCTCCACCCCCTTCCGTACAGCACTCAGGAGGGACTCCGCGGCCCTGTGGGTGCTTCACCCGCTCACCTCCACGAGCCCCACAGCCTGGGAGGGCGCTTCTGCTCTGGACGAGAGGCCGAGGCACCCAGGGGTTGAGTGGCAGGTCGTGGAGCTGATACCGGAACCCCAGCAATGCCCCCTGGGACCTGCGTTCTTCATCTTGACCAAGCCCAGGGCCATCATAACTGCTATCACTTATGGGCATCAGGCACCTGTCTAAGCTGCATGTATAGTAATGCCCTCTTCATGACAAACCTGTCAGGTAGCAGTATTATCACCCCCATTTTACGGATTAGGAGACTGAGGCACAGAGAGGGAAGTGCCCTGCCTGAGGTCACACAGCTGCCAAGCCGGGACGCGAAGGCAGGCAGTCCTGCTCCAGAGCTCTCACTCTTTCCCACCGTTACCGGGAAGCCCAGGGCTCTGTGGGCGGGAAGAGAAGGGCCCGGGACAGCTGTGCACCTCCAGGCCATACCTGAGGTTTCCCGCTCTTGCAGTGGGAGATTAACGCTCTGGGAATCCCAGACACCAGGGATGGGGTGGGCGGTGGGGAGGGACCGAGGGAACAAACGCCGGACACATTCTTGGCTGGAGGCCAGTTGAGAAAGTTAAAGAAAAGACCAAGAAAAAGCTGCTTTGGGGGGCCTGGTGCTGTTTTGCAAGGTGTTGCCTTTCTGCTTGGCCGTATTTGCTTTGCCAAACTGGAACGCTTTTCTGAAATACAGCAGCCGAGAAGGCCTGGGGCTGTTTGCCAAGGGAAGGAGGGCCAGGGCAGGCCGGGAAAGTGCAGGCTGGGCTCTGCGTCACCCCCAGAGGCCCCTCTTCCCTGGAAGGCTCTGCCAGAGAGCGCAGAGAGCAAGAAAGAGCCTGACCGAGGGCAGCGGTGGGAAGAGCGCTGGGCTGGGCGTCAGGAGGCAGGTGACCTCCTAGTCCCATCTCCACGCTGACCATTTCCAACGGTGCCTCCCAGTCCCCCGCCCCAGGCTGCACTCACATACCCCCTGACCCCTCTGCCAGGCCACCGGGAGGCCTTGTCAAGTCTCAAAGTTAACCTGTCCCCAGATCAGCCTCTGACCATCTCCCTGCCCCTTCCCCCAGCTTCCAGCCCAGTGAAAGATCTCAGGTCTAAAACCCAGGAGTCATCTTGGCGTCCCCTTCTTCCCTCATGCCCCCGCCCTCCTGTTCATCAGCACTGGGGGGTCTGCTGTCAGAATAGATCCCACCGGTCTGCTCCTCAGCCGGTGTGGCTCAGCAGCTGAGCGCGGCCTATGAACTAGGAGGTTACAGTTCGATTCCCAGTCAGGGCACATGCCTTGGTTGCGAGCTCGATCCCCTAGTAGGGGGCGTGCAGGAGGCAGCCGACCAACAATGATTCTCTTTCATCATTGATGTTTCTATCTCTCTATCCCTCTCCCTTCCTTCTCTGAAATCAATTATATACATACTAGAGGCCCAGTGTATGAAATTTGTGCACTTGGTGGTGGGGGTTGGGGGTCCCTCAGCCCAGCTGGTGCCCCCTCACAGACATCTTTAGCACTCCTAGTTGAGCATCTGTCCCCTGGTGGTCAGTGCGCATCATAGCGACTGGTTGTTCCACTGTTCAGTTGATTTGCATATTAGCCTTTTATTATATAGGATATATATTCCTGTATATATTCCACATCTGACCACCTCTCGCCACCCTCATCAGCCTGGTCCAAGTCCCCAGTCACCCCTAACCTGCTACTCTGTCCACCCTTGCCTTTCTATAGTGCTTCTGCACCTGGTGCCAGGGTGGTATTTTAAGAATGTAAATCAGATTGTGTGCCTCCCTGCTCGGACTTTCCCACTGACTGCCTATCACGCTAGGAATAAAAGCCACGCTGCTCACCATGACCTCAAGATCCTGTCTGGTCTGGTCTCTGCCCACCTGTCCTTCCCCATCAGCCTCCACCGCCACCCTTGCTCCTGTGCACCAGGCACTGGGGCCTGTTGCCTTGTGCCTTCTGCATTAATGTCTCCTCTCTCTGGAATGTTCTCCCCCCAAACTTCCCAAGGCTCCCTTCCTCCTATCGTTCATGCCTCAGCTCAGGTGTCCCTTCAGAGAGTCCCTCTCTGACCACCATGCACAATCCATCCCTGCCCCTTTTTTCCTTTAGTTTAAAGAAATTATTCTATGAAACATATATTCTGAAAGTATTGGGTTTATTCATTGGCATTCCCCTGCAGAATGTCGGCCATGTGAGATCCAGGACCGAGTTCCCTGCTGTGCCCTCAGCACTGAGAGCAGTGGCTGCTCACGTGGTGCTCATGCACACCTGTTCGCCAGGTAAATGACTGTGCTTTGCAGGGTCTCCATGAGCAGGTTGTGGGTACTCCGCCCCCAGGTGTAAAATGAGGCCTCACTGGCAAGGACCTTCCACCTCTGATGTTGTCTGTGACTCTCTTATTGCTCAGAACCGTAGAGGCTGGGTGGAAGGCTTAGCAGTAGTGCAAAAGAGAAAAATAGTAAAGGTGGAATTTCCTGCGGACAGAACAGGAAGGCCTGGAAGCCCCGGGAGAATCCAAGGGTGTGGAGTGTTAGTGGGAAGCTGCAATTCAGAGAGTGATTGCACTCAGGAAACCAGGAGCAATCTCTGAAGTAACAGAATACAGGGAGAGCTTTCACTTTCTCTGTATTATTTAAATTACTAGTGGCCCAGTGCACGAAATTCGTGCACATTAAAAGGGGATTAATTAGAGGAAATATTTTAATATTGCTATTTGCCTTTCTCTATAATAGAAGTGTCAGAGATTAAAGAAAATTAGTAAAACATATACGAAAATCTTCCTCCTGTCAGAGTCTGAGGTGCACCATGGAACCCAGAGTCAAGTCTTCAACCACCCACCTGCACCTCAAAATTGCTCGAGACCTAAACCTGGATGGCCCCCCTTCATTGGGCTAGATCCAGACCCGGCCGGTCCCACCCTGTCAAGCCCTGCCAGGTATGTGTGTGTGTGGGGGTGGCCTGTGATCCCCCAGCCTAGTGCCAGGGCAGGGGGCACAGCCTGAGGTCCCCTGGCCTGGTGCTGGGGTAGGGGGCATGACCTGAGGTGCCCTGGCCCAGCACCAGGGCGGAGGGCACACCTTGAGGGCCCCCGTCAAGTCCCGCTGGGTGGAGGGCATGGCCTGAGATCCCCCGGCCTGGCACCAGGGTAGAGGGTGCAGCCTGAGTTCCTCTGGCCTGATGCCAGGGTGGGGGGAGCAGCCTGAGGTCTCCTGTCAAGCCCTGTGGGTGGAAGGCACGACCTGAGGTTCCCTGTCAAGCCCCATGCGGGAGGGGGGTGGGTGCGCAGCCTCAGGTCCCTGCTGATTACTCCTTAAGGCTCGTTATGGGAACTTAGCCTCAGCTGTGGGTGCAAATTGACCAGAGTGACGGTCAGTTTGCATATTCCCTCTTTATTATATAGGCTATTTTACAAGGAATATGTATTTTTTAAGAAAAACATGTTTCTTTTAAAATATTAGATGCTGTAAAGAAGAAGACTTTATCAGCATCCCACTGTTATTACTTCCCCCACTGTCATCAACATCACCACCACCATCTTCACCAGCACCACCACCACCCTCATCAACACCACCTTCACCACCATTTTTACCACCATCTTAACCACTTCCACCACCATCACCACCCTCAACACCACCACCTTCACCACCATCTTCACCAGCACCATCACCACCCTCAACACCACCACCTTCACCACCATCTTCACCACTATCAGCACCATCATCACCATCATCTTCACTACTTCTACCACCATCATCACCACCACCACCTTCACCATCATCATCACCACCACCATCATCATCACCACCACCACCACTATCCTCACCCCTTCACCACTTCCACCACTACCACCACTCTTGTCACCCCATCACCCTCACCACTTCCCTGACCCCAAAAGGGCAGTTCACTAGTGGGAGCATAGGTTTTGGAACAGCATTGTCCAATTGAAATATAATATAATATAATATGACCCATATACACAACTCAGGTAGTAGCCCCATCAACAAGTATAAGGAAACAGTGAAATAATTTTAATAATATATTTTATTTATTTAACTCACTATATCTAAAATATCATTTCACCATGTAAACAGATCAAGAATGTTTTACATTCTTTTTGTCATTCCAAGTCTTCAAGACCTGGTGTGCATTAAATATAGCACATTTCGGTTCAGACAAACCCTATTTCCAGAGCACGTCCAAACCCTATTGGACAGCACAGCTTACAGCCACACAGCCTGGGTTCGAATCCCAGCTCCAGCACATACTGGCTGTGTGTCTGTAAGCAGGTTACTTAGCCATTGTGGATTCACCTTCCCCATCTGTTAGTTGGGAAAAGAGCAGAGTTGTTGTGGGGATCAAATAAATTAACACGTGTACATGTTTACCCCCATGCCCGTCACATCGACAGTGCAATATAGTATTAGCTGTAGTTATCCTTCCAGAATCCTGAAAGAAGTTCAGAGGTTCTGGCTGTGCATGTGGGGACCACCAGAGAGAGGAAGATGCCTAAGGGCTGGTGCAGCCGTAAGGGGCTTTAGACTTCATGGAGGAGAAGTCAGGTCTCGCAGCTCAGGCAGTGTTTGCACAGGAGAAGGAAAGTTGGCAGGGCTTGGTGGAGAAGGGAGAGGAGCAGGATCTGGGCGGATTAAGAGAGAGGGTACTGGTTGAGGGGCCTGATTAAGGGAAAGGAATTGGGAAGAGCCAAACCATGGGGGTGGGGCTGGAAACTGTGGGAGCCCCACAATCACATCCTCCAGCTCCCTCATCTGACCGGTGGGAATGCTGAGGCTGGAGAGGGAAAGTGACCTGTCCAGGGAGCTCGATGGCACAGCAGGGCTGCCCCTTGCTCACTGGCCAAGCACCTGTGCATCCACGGCCCTGCCTCTGAAGGAACAGTCTATTGTTAAATTCCGATTGGCTGAGTGCATGTTGTATTGTTCTAAGTCATTGCAATGAACTGTTCCTTCAGAGGCAGCACCTGCCCATACGCTGTGTTGTTATAAGTCGTTGCTAAGATGGGCCTGTCCTTTTCTGGTATGTTCTGCATCCCAGCATTGTCCAAAGGCGCTCAGTAACAAGCTATGCTCTTGAGATGCTCCACTCTAAAAAAAAAAAAAAAGTGAGGTCATGTAAATTTGGAAAAATGCAGATGCTTGGAGATTCACAATGTGTACCAACTCGTAAAGGATCTGAGAAGGCCTGCACTTCAGGAATTCATCTGGTATTGTTTAACTCCTAAATCCCGTGGTCCCAAATCTATTTGACCACAAGACTCTCTCGATCTGGCGGGAGAGTCACATGGTGCAGATTAAAGGGCGAAATTCAGAATTCCCTTTGAGAACATCTAGTGTGCCTGACCTCAAAGAAGATCAGGTGATCAAGTAATGGTAGTGTGTGTGTGTGTGTGTGTGTGTGTGTGTGTGTGTGTGTGTGTTTCGCCTGAAAGCTGGCTCTGAGGGCCATTTCCAAAGGGCGACCCAACATCTCACTAGGGGTTGGAAGAAGGGCCGACCAAGCATCTTGTGATGTATAAGCTCCTCTCTCATGTGCGAGCTCACGACTGAGTTTGCACCAGGCTTGGTCTTAGTCTTGCCTCCTTTCCTCACAGGGAATGAAAAGTGATGCCCAACAGTGGAGGGTGGTTTAACCCAGGAAGGCTTCCTGGAGGAAGGGAGCGTTGAGCCACCTCTTTCGGAGGGGTGGGGCCCAGATGGGCAGGGAAGAGGGTGGAGGTGAAAACGCCACACCCCTGGAACATTTGGCCCCTTCCAAGCCATGCATCACCCTGTCAAAGCCAGCTGTTGGCTCTCTGCCCTGACTTGCAATCCTCCTTCTTCCCCTCCTCCCCTCCCAGGTCCAGAACCATCTCCTGAGTCAGCTCTTTTTCTTCCTGCTGGGGGTGTCGGATCCCTCTCTGTTCGAGGAAGGGACACTAGTTTAGGATTCCAGGGTCCCCTCGGCCTTTCCTCTGGGGCAGCGACAATGCACAGCCTGAAAGAAAAGCACTGCAAGTCTCTGTCTTTCCTTCCTTCTAGGGTAAGTGACCTCAGCCGAGGTCACACCTGAGGCTCTGCCCTCTCAGCCCAAACACTTGCCCAGGGGGAAGGTACAGGAATCAGGTGCCTGGAGCTGAGGAAGGGAGACCCAAGAGTGGGCACCGGATTCAGGCCGGAGATAGGACCTGAGTCCTCCTGCCCCACTGGAGGCCCCAGCACCCAGAGAGGGGAGCGGGGTGCAGGGAGCGGGGAGCGGCAGGGGTGGGAGAGGCCCGCTGAGCACAGGCGCCGGCCAGGCTCCTCCACCCAGCCCAGGGGAACGGTCTGGATCCCTCCCTCCCGCTCTCTCAGCTGACAGGGCAGGGCCTTGTGAGCGTGCAGGGACCTGGAACCGAAACTCAGCAGGGAGGACTCACCCCCAGGGACCCTGGCCTGGGGCAGAACCCCAGCAAGCCCGGAACTGCCCTGGAGCCTTTCCCAGCGCAGACCGTGCTGCCCTGCACGGGGCTCAGGAGGAATCCCAGAGCCAGGCGGACGTTCACTGAGCACCTGTTATGTCTCGGGCCCCAAGCTTGGTTCTGCGAACACAGCAGGGACCCAAACCAGAGCCAGGCGTTACAGGCCGCGTGGCCTTGGCTAAGGCACAGGTCTCTGAGTCTGGCTGCCTCTGCTGTCACATGAGGCACCCGCTCCCCACTGCCTGGGTAGCTGCAGAGTTTAACGGGCCTAAACCTTGTGCTGTAAGGTACTCGACACCCTGCAAAGAGTAGGTTCTCAATCGTGGCGCTGGGAGGCTGGAATTCCCTCCGCGAGGAAGGCTAGCCGGGCAGGGTCCGCCCTCAGCCTGTCTCTAGACCTTGACCCCAGTGCCCTCTGGGTGACCCAGCGGGACCTGGCCTGCCCCTCGCTGGTCCTCAGTTTCCTCCCCTCTGAAGCAGGGGTCACAGGGCAGTGCTGGCTACTTCCTAAGCTCAAAGGAGAAAGACTTTGGGTCCCTGGGGCAGAGAGGGAACAGCATGAGCAATGATTTTCAAACTAAAGCCTCCTTTCATTCAGAGGCTTGAAAGCAGGAACTTTTACACAATGGACTAGAAGAAGCTGTATTACAGAGCTTCCCAGGTAGTGCAGGTGTGTTTTTAGCTCATGACAGTCTTTATTCCAGTTAATTACTGATGTACTAGAGACCCAGTGCACAAAATTTCGAGCACTGGGGGTGGGGAGGTCCCTCAGCCTGGCCTGTGCCCTCTCATAGTCGGGACCCCTCGACCCCTCGACCCCTTGCTCCTTACCGCCACTGCACGTCAAGCCATGAGCCTGGCTTCTGGCTGAGCAGTGAGGTCCCTGTGGAAGCACACTGACCACCAGGGGGCTGCTCCTGCATTGAGCATCTGCCACCTGATGGTCAGTGGGTGCCAAAGCAACCAGTCATTCCGCTGTTTGATCGATTTGCATATTAGGGTTTTATTATATAGGATGAGTGCTTGCTGCATGGGGTGCAGCTCCTGCTACAGGTAGGGAAGCATTGGAAAGCTGCTGGTCATAGCACAGGCCGTGGGACAGGGTAGGTCTGGGCTTGAATCTTGACTCTGCCTCTTACTGCTAAAGTGACATCAGGTAAGTTACTTTAGCTCTCGGTGCCTCAGTTTCCCTACTTGTAAAGAGGGATAGAAATAACCCTACCTTGTCAGGGTTTGGGGAGGGTTAAATGAAGTGCTTGGAACAGCCTGGCTGAGCGCTGGTTACAATAGTCAGCCTGAGAATGGGGATGGAGTGAGGTCTCGGAGGAGGCAGCCTCTGTGAGTGGGGAAGGGATCTGCAGCCCCTTCTATGGAAAAGGTCCTTCTGGCCCAGCCCCCCACTCTCCCATTTCACAGACAGAGAAGACTGAGTCCCTGGATGGGAGAGAAGAGTTGGAGCCCAGCCTGCATTCTGGGCCAGAGCGCTGCCTGTCTCTTATCGCCTCTTAGGATCAAGAGAGCACTCGGCCTTTGGTTTCCTCATCTGTAAAATGGGGACAGTAAAGAATCAATCTCAGACGGTTGACTACATGAGCTCCTGCATGCAAAGTGTTCAGTACAGTGCCTGGCACAGAGTAAGTCTCAATAAGCATTAGATATTTTTGCTCCCAACATATTGTCCAATAAAAAAGGCACCTTGGCCAGGGGTTAGAACAGTGGTTAGAACGTCATCCCATGCACTGAAGGGCTGTGGGTTAGGTTCCTGGTCAGGGCACAAGCCTGAGGCAACCAATCAATGCTTTTCTCTTACATCAATGTTTCTCTCTCTCCTCCCTTCCTCTGTCTCTAGAATCAAGGGGGGTGGAGGGTCATATCTTTGGATGAGGATTAAAAATAAATAAATAAGGCAGGTTCTGAGCCATATGTACAGCCTGAGCTCGTTCTGCACAAGAAAGAAGAAAGGTGCCCAGCCTGCGGACCCTCCCATGACTTCCCCACCATTTCCAGGGCTTCGGGCGGCCGGTGCACCTTTGCTATTGGTTTTAGCTAAAAAGTTCTAGCTCCTAATTTCTCTTCGGCTAATGTGGACTAATGTGGATTGCTTTTGCCGTGAAGAAAAAAAGAGATTATTTTTATCGACCTGAATAATAACCACTACCCACCTCCACTGACTCATGTGACATTCCTGAGCCAGTGCGTGGTCTGACCCCGTGCCGCCAGGTATGTCACTGTGGCTTGGGGCACCAGAGCCCTGAGAAACAGCCTGCTTTTCGTTTTATTTTTCTTGTTTGCTCACAGTGACAGCTGATGTCCTCCTAGTGGCATGCTGCATCACAAATGCATGCCAAAGATTGCTGATTTCATGTGTGTGTGTGTGTGTCGGGGGGAGTATAGGGCGGGTAAAGGCACACTGTAGTTTGTCAGGCGATAAGTCCCAGCATCTCCTGTGCACAAAACCAGGGTTGCACCTGGAGTGTGATAATGGTTGGTTGCCAAGCCAAGAGGGGGAATGAAGGGTGGGGTCCATGGACGGGGTGGTGGGCAGTGGCCCAGGAGGGGTGGGAAAGAGGAAGTGGCTCAGAGACTGTTTCCTGCTGCTTGGCCCTCTTCCAGGGCCTTCCCATGAGGTCGTCCTACTCTGAGCGGCAGTGACTGAGTATGTCGGTGTATGTATGTATGTATTGGGGTAGGGTGAGGGTCTGGGGGAGGCAGGAAAGAGGTGATATTTGGCCAAGAAAGGACTATGGAGTCTGAGGAGTCCTCCATGTTGGACAAGATGGACCTTCCAATAAAGGCAAGGGTTTCAGTGAAGCAGCGGTTCCGAGGGTTAGCATGGGCCCCCAGAAATTAGCCTCCTGACCAGCACAGGTTACCCACCCTTCCACATTCGCTCTGCACCATCAGTCTTGCCCCAGGGGAGGGAGAGAGGGCTTGACGCTCAGTATGGGGTCGGCCTCCATCTCCCCCTAGCCCAGCGCTGGGCACAGGGCCTGGACACTCACAGGTGCTCAGCAAACGCCGAACGAAATGTGACGATGAATGAGGTCTGCGGGCAGGTGTCTCGACTCGCCCTTGCCTGTGGCTGGGGCGGCCCGGGTCCTGGTGACCGGAGCCTGGGCGTGTGCCTTCCTTGTGTTCCCTCTGCACAGAGACTCTGTCTCTTTCCTGCTCTGAAGAGGAGCCCAGAGGCTGCAGGAGGTCAGGGAAGGAAGACGTGAAGGAAGCCAAGAGAGAGCTCTTCTCGCTGCCCCCCAGTGGCTGGGAAATGTCTTCCTCCAACGCGAGGCCTCAGTCACGGTCGCTTTCCTTTGGTGTGTGGTGCCCCCTGGTGTTCACTCCTGTGAAATGCAGCTGACGGTCTAAGAACTTTAAAGGCTGAAGGTGGTCACGCCTGGGGACTCTGACCACCCTCCCAGCCCGGCCTTCCATCCCTTAGATCCCAGAGTGTGATCTGGGAAAGCAAACTGGTACGGCTTTTCTGAAAATTATAAAAAAAACACCGCGGGGGAGGGTGGGTGGGTGGGAGTTCATCAACCAAGATTCTTGTATGGATATATGCAGGTCCCATGGACACAGACAACAGGGCGGTGAGGGCCTGGGGCGAGGGGGCCGGGGCAGGCTGGAGGGGGTCAATGGGAAGGGGAAGGACATATATAATACTTTCAACAATAAAGAATTATCTTTTTAAAAATTGAGATTTCAAAAAAGGTTTTAAATGACATGTTCATGGTGTAATGTTAAGTGAAAATTTATTACAAAAATGCATATAAAAATACTCTCTATGCCCTAGCCAGTTTGGCTCCGTGGATAGAGCGTCAGCCCTCTGACTGAAGGGTCCGGGGTTCGATTCTGATCAAGGGCACGTACCTCGGTTGCAGCTCGATCCCCAGCCCTGGGTCCGGGCACGTGCCGGAGGCAGCCAGTTGATGTGTCTCGCATAGATGTTTCTCTCTGTCTTTCCCCTGCCCCTCCACTCTCTCTAAAAATCAATGGGAAAATGTCCATGGATGAAGTTTAACAATAAAACATCTTTTTCAAAATATTGTCTATGTACGTGTCTATCAAACATATCAAACAGCGAGTTTTGGGGAATAGAATTATGTTTTACTCCTATTTTTTTATATAATTTTCTACACTTTCTATACTGAGCGCATTTCACTTTTTTGCAGGTTTATTCATAAAGTCCTTTCCATCTGGTGCCTTACCCTTCACGGCCAGAGCCTTCCCCTTGGAATGCTTTTCAGTGAGGAACATGCGAGTTGAAGATTTGTCCACTGGAGGAAACCCGTGCGCATCCTAGTGGGGAGAGTCTGGACACCACGCCTTACTCAGGCATTTCAGACTCCCGGCAGGGGGCGCCCCCAAACAGATAACTGGTGGGGTGGGCGGGAGAAAAAATGGGGGGATGGTGAGTCTGTGCTAATTATTACAAAGAAAAGGAATAAAAAGAAGGAGGGGTGGCCCTGGCTGGTTTGGCTCAGTGGATAGAGCGTCTGCCTGTGGACTTAAGGGTCCCAGGTTCGAATCCGGTCAAGGGCACATGCCTGGGTTGCAGGCTCCATCCCCAGTGGGGATGGAGGGTGGCATGCAAAAGGCAGCCAATCAATGATTCTCTCTCATCATTGGTGTTTCCATCTCCCTCTCCCTTCCACACTGAAATCAATAAAAATGTTGTTTTTTTTTAAAAAAAAAAAAGAAAGAAAGAGGGGTGGGCGGGAGGATGGAAGGAGGCACCACCCAGGAGGATGTAGCGCACGGGCCCACAAGGTCAAGTGTCCCGACCAGCGGGACATGCAACGTGGGGACTTCCGCAACGGTTCCTGCAAGGGAATGAAAGGATAGGAGACGCGAAGAAAGGGAGGCAAGACAGGGTTCTGATCAAGCCTCAAAATTTTATTTGTTCAGCAGAGCAATATATACTTTAGGAGATGGGGGCGGGTAAGGGGGTTCATGGGAATTAGCCTATCTGCAGACTCTGGAATGGCAGTCGTTACTTCAGGGCACAAGATGTCTATCTTTGGCTGTAGGCCACAGGTCTGGTAACTAGAAGGTTTTACTAGAACTTTTTAAGTTAGCTTTGTATAAATCAATCTCTTTTATGGTTCCCAACAGTCAAGGACAGGCAGACCCCGGTGAGATGGAAAACTCAGGCGGGGAGCAGAGGCTCAGGTCTCAAGTTCCCACTTTCCCGAAAGTAGCCAGGCTCTGGGTCTCAGTAGGCATCATCCCTGCATGCCGGCACATCTGGGAACCGCTGTCCAGTGCCTGGGGGGCCTTCCCAGGCTTGAAATGAGCAGGTAAAGGCAGGTTTGGAAAGAGCTGGTTGTTCTTACCCGGAGGGCTAGGGGGCCCCACCCCTCCTCCTACTCTGCTACTCTGCTCTCT
Source organism: Murina feae (assembly GCA_004026665.1). Classification (NCBI taxonomy): domain Eukaryota; kingdom Metazoa; phylum Chordata; class Mammalia; order Chiroptera; family Vespertilionidae; genus Murina; species Murina feae. The sequence continues at coordinate 34,775 of PVJC01003725.1, read as the reverse complement.
GGTGCTCCCTGACCCCTATCCTAAGGGCCTAATGTCTGGGCCCAAAGGAGCAGCAGGGAAGGCTAGAGCCAGGAGGGACGGAGGTCAGCACCGTGGGCTCCTTCCAGGTTGCTCTGCGCTCCTTCATGGAGATATAACCTACCTACCGTAACAGTCAGTCTTTCGAAGTGAACAATGTTTAATATATTCACAAAGTCATGCAACCATCATCGCTCTCTAATTCCAGAACATTTTCATCACCTGGACAAAGAAATCCCTACCCAGGAGCAGGCAGGCCTCCGTTCTCGTCCCTTCCCCTAGCTCCTGGCAACTACAATACACTTCGTGTCTGTGAATGAGCATATTCTGGATGTTTCCTATGGATGGAATAATGCAATGTGTGGTCTTTTGTGACTGGCTTCTTTCACTTAACATAATGTTTTCAAAGTCCACCCATGTTGTAGCATGTGCAGTACTTCATTCCTTTTATTGCTGAACTAGGGGCCCAGTGCACAAAAATTTGTGCACTCGGGGGGGGGGGGGTCCCTCAGCTTAGCCTGTGCCCTCTTGCAGTCTGGGACCCCTCAGGGGATATCCACCTGCTGGCATGCCTGGCCAGCCTGGGTGAGGGGCTGATGGCTGTTTGCAGGCTGGCCAAGCCCCCCAGTGGGAACCCTCACCCCATGGGAGGGTGGCCAGCCTGGGTGAGGGGCTGAGAGTCGTTTTCAGGCTGCCCACAGTCCCTTCAGGGTTCAGGTCCCTACTGGGGTGCCTGTCCAACCTGGGTGAGGGGCTGAGGACCGTTTTCAGGCTGCCCACAGCTCCCATTGACCCAACGTCCCAGCAAGGCTGGCTGGAATCAGGTTTCTTGGATTTATTTGTCTTCTGTAATTGAAACTTTGTTTTCATGAGCAGAGGCCCAGCTGGCCTAGGCAGGCCTAGGAAGGCAGTTTCCTCCATCACTGGCCTCCTGTTTGCTTTGGCTCCGTGGCTTCTATAATTGAAACTATGTTGCCTTGAGCAGAGGCCCAGCCTGCCTAGGCAGGCAGTTGCAACGGAAGCCTCCTGTTTGCTTTAGCTCTGTGGCTGCCAGGCTCCATCTTGGCTGGGTTAATTTGCATACAGCTGCTCTGATTGGTTGGGGCATGGCTTGGCTGGGGGCGTGGCTTAGGTATCTTGGAGTGGTGGTTAATTTCCATATTACTCTTTTATTAGAGTAGATAGTATTCCACTCTGTGGATGTACCACATTTTGTTTATCTGTTCAACAGCTGATGACAATTGAGTTGCTTCCGCTCTTTAGCTGTTATGAATAATGCTGTAACAATTAAGTAAAATAGTGAAAGCAGTTAGCACATAGTAGGTGCTCAATAGTGGATTGTTTGTAATTAGGAAACCTTTAAGACGCAGCCTGTTCCTTTTGGTTCCCTTCAAATCTGACTGGACATCTATTACTCCTCCTTATTCCTACTTGTTTCCCTACATCTTGAATTTCCTTTGAATTAACTTTACTGTGGAGCAAAAGTAGACACACACACACACACACCATTTGTTATTTTTTAGTATATAGAAACCTTAATATTTGAAAGGTTCACATGAAGACAAGGGCCTTATTTTATTCTGAGACCCAAAAGGAAGAGCTAAATGTTTGAAGGAAGTTACTGGAAGGCAGGTTAATTTAAGGGAGATATTTCTAACTGGAATTATTCAGAAGCAGCACCGGTAGCCCCAGAGCATAGTGAGAGCTCATCCCTGGAAGATCCAGCAGCATCTGGAGGCCCATCTTCCCAGGATGTTGGAGAGGGGAGGCCTTCAGAGCAGGAAGTCGGTCCGGATGGGCTCTGAGGGTCCTCAGGAGTAACCTCCTGTAGTGGATGTGTGTTCTTTGTCTCCACAGCACCCATCCTCTGCGAAGCCACCCTTTTTCTGCTCCTGTGTTTGGAGGGGCTGTCAATCAGGATGCTCCATTCAGCCCTCCCATCCCAAGGGGAGGGCATACTACCCAGGCTGGCCAATTAGAGTATTCCAATCTCCCTGACCACACTGATTGGTCCAAGGAATGGCATGTGACCCACAGCAAGCCAATCAGAATCTTTTTCTTCTGGAGCCGGTTCATAGCCACACCCACCCTTGAATTTTCCAATCTGGTGAGACTGCCCAATGCCTTTGGTGCTTAAGCTGGTTTGGATTTCCGCCCTGTTACCTATAAAGTCTTAAACTCATGGCCCTATCATAACAGGCCTTCTAGTCCTTGTGTTTGGTCCTGCCCCTCTCTGGCATTGCATTAAAACAACAGCAAGAAAACTGTCACGACAACATTAGTTTCAAACCACTGAAAATCTTCACTTTAGTCTCTTGGCGGGGGGGGGGGGGGGGGAGGATATGCCAAAAGGGATTCCAGCCCTAATATCAAGCAAAAAAGTTTTAAAATCCCTTTTCTCCACCTCTCTCTTCATACAGCGCACCTTCACAGCCGCTGGCCCCTAAGCTCGCTCCTTTCTTAAGGTGCCCAGATTTTAACATTGGTAAAGCGGGACACCATTGGGGGGGGGTCTTTTTTTAATTAATATTACTTAAAATATTACAAAGAGTAGTACATATGTCTCTTTCCCCCCCTTCCCCCCTTGACCTTCCACCATCCTCCCCTACCCTGACGGGGGGAGGGGGAGGGGGCCGGAGGGGTTTTGATTAAAAATTTGGTCTATATGGAGCAACAAAATTTTTCATAGAACGCAAGAATAGTATTGTAATATATTTTTGTAAATTTCAACATAAGTACAACTTACAAATATAATAAATAAAAAATTATGTATAGTATTATTTTATTCTTTGGCATATTTCTCATTTGAGTGAATTTTTTTTAGTAGATTGCTGTCGTTGTTTAAAAGGTCATGAAATTTTTTACAAGAATTTGTTAAGTTATATTTCACACATAAAATGGCTTTCAAAGTCTCAACACTTAATTGTGATTTTACTGATGTCCACACTTTATTTACCGTAGAAAAAACGCATTCAGTCACAGCGTTAGTTCCTGGTAAGAACAGCGCATTATTATTTTTATTTTAATTTTAATCCTATATTTCTTTCTAAATAACAACAATACTAACTTGTATTATTTTTCCTCTGAATTTGCCGTAACGTAAGTCATAGGTGTCACTTTCAAGGCAGGCGCTAGACTTTTTGCCGCTACTATAAAATATAAATAATATGAGTACTGTCTGCTAAATTCAAGAAAAGTTACGTACTTATGAAATAAATACATAAATTACTTACCTAAATTATCTGAATAGCTGATTTGTAATGACATCACTTGTTTAACTAGCTTACTAGCACGCAGTACGATGTGTATCGTCTGAGAGACAGTTACAAAATGTTTTCGTCGTTGCCAATCCCAAAAAATGCCATTGTTCATTAAGTCCAAACAATGATGGTCGAATTCTAACAACTGATCAACAATGCGAACTTTGATAAGCAGTTCTCGATAATCAGTTCTCAACAATTATTTATTATTAATAAAGTTTAACATTATAAAATTAACAAAAATAATATAAAACTCAAATCCTGGCTAAATAGCCACATGACCGCCGAAAACTGTGTATTCCCTTCCCGTCCTCTCCCGCCGTTCCCTAGCTTGTCGTGCATTCTTTCCAAAAATCGGGACTTTTTTAAAACGCCGCGGGATGCGGGACAAATGGTTAAAAATCGGGACTGTCCCGCCAAAAGCGGGACATCTGGTCACCTTATCCTTTCTTCAAAAGCACCAGCTCCAGTTAGCTCTCCACTTCCCCCTCCTCTCCTGCCTTTCCAATGTCCGTCCATCCAGCCTTGCTGCTCTTTGCCGGCCCAGGCAGGAGAGAAAGAGGCTGTGGCTCCTCATGTAGTTACGTGGTTTTATACGTGCTACTTTCAGGGTCAGTGGAAGAGGCCTGACTGTAAATTCCCACCTGCAGAGAGAGCCATGACCGTGAAGTCATACTTTCAGAAGATACTGGGGTCTTTTAACCAGGAGTCAGGTGCCACGTTCAGCTTGGTACACGTTTAGTGAGTGGCTGAGTTGTTTTGGGCATCTGGAATTGTGTTCAACTGAGCCCCAGTTCTGTTACTCACTCTTCTTTTTTTTAAAGAGGTTTTATTTATTTTTGAATATGTTTTTAGTGATTTCAGAGAGGAAGGGAAAGGGAGAGGGGGAGAGAAACATCAATGATGAGAGAGAATCATTGATCAGTTGCCTCCTGCACACTCCCTACTAAGGATCAAGCCCGCAACCCCTCTTATGTGCCCTTGACCAAAACAGAGCCTGGGACACTTCAGTCCGGAGACCGATGCTCTAGCCACTGAGCAACTGGCTAGGGCTGTTACTCTTAAAAGAGTACCTACTATGTGCCAGGCCCTAAGGATATATCCAGGAAACAGAGATATTAAAGGCACAAAGATGATTTATTGGAAATAGTGATTGAATGCTATCAAGGAGACTTATGTGGGGATTAGAAACAAATCAAACTGGAGTTAAGAAAGGCTCCCTGAGAAACATTAGCCAGCATCACTGTTTCCACTTAACAATCTCCTCCAAAGAGGAAGCTGCCACTCTGGGGACTGCCCCACCTTGCCACTCATGAGAGTTTCACACTGTGATCTTTGCAAGTCAGGAAATGAAAGAGGCTGGGGGACTTTACATCTGCCTGACCGTACCATCTGGAGGCTGAGTAGCACAAGTTTTAAACCCACAGGTTTTGAGGACAGCCAGACGGAGGTCTGAAACCCAGCCCTGTCACTAACGAGCATGTGATGTTAGGCAAGCAACGTGACCTCTCAGAGTCTCACTTGTTAACAGGGCTATTCACACCGACTCCCAGGGGTTGTTGGGAGGATTAAATACCAAGTACAGTCCCTGCTGCATCACAAAGTCTCCATAAATATTAATGCTGTTTTAGGTAGAGAGAGCTCAATGGAGCTGTGTCCATCCTATTCCAGGACGGACTTACTATCAGTATGTGAGATACGGGAAAGAAACTGACACAGCACACCGAGGACATGCGTAGGCCTACGTCTGCGGAACTGGCTGAGATTTTCTTGGACCTGCATCCAAAGTGACTTTTTTATAAGGTTTTGAAAGATGCAACTTACCCAAGTTTGTGGTCACAAAACGTCCTTTTATACAGGTTGGGGCAAAAGTCGGTTTACGGTTGTTTGTATGGAAAATAATACAATAATAACAATACAAGAATAAACTTGGTGTTTTGGATACGCACGACTATAATCCGACGTCTGCCTCACCTTGAATGGATGCACCCAGGCATCCAGGCACACGGTTCCTTATCTTGAAACGATGGGGTGGAGAGAAAGGGAGAGCAAGCGAAAGGAGCAGGTGCCACATGCAGACCAGCATCACACCAGCGGAGCAGGCGGAGCCCCCACCGCAGAATGCTCCCCGCCCAGGGGGTTCTGGGTCTGGACGAGCTGCAGTGGGTTAAGTGAAGCTGTAATCAAGTGAGAGCTGGACGGCAGCCATCAGTCGAATGGCATGGGGTACAGGCAAGGAAGGCAACATTATTGAAAAGCCAGCAAGCCAAGAAGATGGCAGACTAGCGTCCCAAAGAACCTTCTTGAGAAAGTACAGAATTTAGGCTCTTTTGTGTCAGGAAAACGGGCAAAAGGGGAAGACTTGGAGCTCAGAAGGTGATTGGTCACCACAGACATCTGGACCTTAGGAAAGGTCCAAGAAGATAGCGAAACTTCTTGGCATTGGTCACCTCACTGTGGCTGCCAGTCATTAGTGCCTATAAATCTTTAAATAAACAATCTACAGGTAAGAATCCTTCAGTAATTAGCATACCTCCTACATGCAGGATTAGGAAGTTACTAACAGACATCTTATGGGAACTAGGCCGGCTCAAGCCAGACTGATTATTTTATTCTGTCACAAAGTCATAATTTCAGAAGAAATTCCAAGAAACTTAAGAGTGTGCCTGCCACGTGAGGCCCTTTTCCTGGCCTTTGAGGTCCAACCATGGCCCCTGTGAGGAAGTACCGCTTGGGCTGAAGGCATGATGCAAATCCCAGGACTATCTTGACATTTCGGAATGTTTGCACCCAGGGCCAAACTCGGGGCAACTTTGGGACCCATTAGATTCTGTGAAAATGCATTCTCTCTCCCAAGAACTGCTGGGATCCAAGCGAGAGCCAGCACCTGCGACAGATATTTCTCTTTGCTGCCCACACATCTCGTCCTAGTTCAGGGGCGTGGTCACAGCTGAACTGTGGTTACTCAGACCAGTCGCAGAGGCAGTGTGGAACCCAGAGACAGGTGCCTGCGTAAGCTCCCTGGGTTCTCAGAGTGGTAGTGTCCTCATCTGTAAAGGCCCCTGGCCAGTTTGGCTCAGTGGATAGTGTTTGACTACGGACATCAATATTTCTTGCTCTTTCCCTTTCTCTTCCACTCTCTCTAAAAATCAATGGGAAAATATCCTCAGGTGAGGATTTAAAAAAAGAAAAAGAGGGAATGACTCCTTTAGGAGTTGTGGAAAGACAGGAAAGAATGTATTTAATAAAGGAGAGCTATGATTATTTTTAGAATAAAAGTGACTTTTCTTGTTGGAAAAGCAACACACAAACAATTGAAAATTTATAAAATAATCATAAGCAGAAAGAAGAAATTTTTAAAAGTCCTCATCATCCAGAGATTAACAACCACTAACATATTGATATATACCCCCTCAAACCTGTTACTCGTGCCTACAGACACACTTTTTCTTTTTAATGGGCCCATATTTTGGTAACCAAGGCATCCAGGCTGTCTGTCATTACTTCAGCCAATTAAGCAGAGACAGGGTTGAATCGTATATGAGCGTTTATTTCAATAATGCTGGCAATATGGGAGAGCAGCAGGTCTTCCACAAATATCTGCTCTGCCTCTCCTCATAACCCAGCTGCTGATACTAGGTAGTGGTTGAAGACCGAAGAAATCCAAGCGACACTTAGAGAAATGGAGTTACACAACTTTTTTACACAAGGTCTTAGAGTAGTCGCCTCCAGAGTCTGAGCAAACCACTATGGTGGAAGCCCTTCTTTTATCCCCTTTTGGTTTCTTTGTCCCCCAAATATGGATGGGGACTTCTGGACCTTTCATGGGCTTTGCAAAAAGCCCCGTGGGTTGGGATGGGGATCTTCAGATCATATTGAAGGGCCTGGCCTGTGCCAGCGCTAATAACTCCCTCTAGGGGTTCATAATTTATGGCCTCTGGAAAATTTAAGCATTTAGGTAACAGGTCTTGCAAGACTAAATTGTGGAGGAAATGGGCAGTGACTTAATTACAGCTTATCAAGAATGTACATTAGGTTACTGCACAGATTCAGATTGCTAGCCCCCCAAACATCAGGGTTACATTGGAATTAGCCTTTTAGCCTTCTCATAGTGAAACGGAATTTTTGGACTGGAACCTGGATTCTTTGTCTGCTGGAATCGAAAAGTGAATCCACAGACAGAAAGTGGTATAGCAAAGGTGGAGATTTATTGAAGAATAAGTACAGACTCCTACATGGAAGGAGGGAAAGAGTCCCACAGAATGGACTCCCAAGTAGGGAGGGGGAGAGGGTCCCTCTGAGTTCCTTTTCCCTATGGCTTATAAAGACTGCAGATCCTATTGCCTTGATATCCCCTCTAATTGGTCACTATTCCCTTAAACTGGTTACTATAGTAACTCCTGGGCACAAAGATTGTGAGGAAGAAACTGATCTTGCAAGGAGTGTCAGGCCATAAAAACTGTGAACAATGCACTGCCCTGTGTGTGTGTGTGGGGGGGGGGGGTAGGTCATTATTGCTGGCCCCAGGACAGATCACTGGATATGGCCTGGGGACCCCCAACACCTAGGGGCTTTCCTGTAAGCCCACGAAAGAGGGAGGAACCATATCTGCAAGACAAAGACCACAGAAGGTTATAAAAAATGAAGCCTTCTGCGTGTTTCTTCACTCTGATTTGGAAATTATCCCCAGAGTCCACTAGTGTTAATAAATGGGTCCTTCCTTTTCTCTAGGAAGCGTGCTTGGTATTTCTTTAGCCTTCTGCAACATTTGGTTCCCTCACTGAGAAGCTAACCACGTTTGGCTATTGCCTCCGGTGAGTGGACGGGGTTTGGGGCCCAGGGGTGTGGGACAGGCCTCCAGAAGGCAAACACTGCTGATTTTAGCAGAATTGAACTGGGGGAAACTCCAGGCGCTCCCGGACCTCAGCCCAGTACCCAGCCGGTATCTGGAGAAAGTGGACAGACACCTCTGGACCTGTCGACAGAATCAGTAAGGTAGGGGCCCCAGTCAGTCAGTCCCACTCCAAGTGAGTGAAAGGGGGAGCTTGATCACCTCCCCAGAAGTCATTGGAGTTCATCAGGTAAATCAGGAATCAGGACTCCAGAAGTGAGTGAATTCAGATTTGATTAAGGAATCTTCTGTTTGTTTGTGTGTGGGACTAGCCAATTTGCTACTGATAAGGGGGGGCTGGACGCAGCCTTAACTTCTCCAGTAGGTTCTCACCGAGACATCGGTTGAGAATTCTGTTCTGGGGCGTGGGTGCCAGGAGTGCCCCCACACCCACCTGGGGAGTTGGGCATTATCTGCTCAGCTCCAGTCTGGGCTAGTCTACGAAGAGTGTGAGCATGGATGTTTGTCTGTCTTGGCATAATTATCTGCTGATTAACTGGTCTATGTGAAAGCAAAAGCTACTTTGATTTTCTGTTTGCTCATCTGGTTAAAATATTTGATTTACTGAAGGCTGAACCCGTGATGGTCTGCAAAAGTCTTAAGCAGTGCTGTTGAGTTAGTTTTCTCAAAGACATTTGCTCTCTATCACAGAGGAATAGTTGATAAAATTTTCTGTCTATGTTTGTGTACTAGGGGCTTTGGTTTGCTCTGTGATTTTGCTGTGTTAGGTTGAAATTTTGGAATACTGGGGTAGATTAAAATGTATTTTCGGCTTTTCTTGTCTCTTTAGGCTGGCTGGGACTTTCAGGGACAAGGATCACAGCTCTGCAGGGTGGAGAGATTTTACCCCCCTGCCCCTGCCTGTGCTGATTAAGGATCTTTTCTTTAAGGAGACCCTCCAGGTTTTTAGTTAATTTCCCTGCACCCTTGTCTGTCTCTCACCACCGATCATCATGGGGTTGGGACAAAGTAAATCCACTCTTCTCAATTGCATGTTGGAAATTTTTGAAAAGGATTTTATTGAGGACTATGGTATTAAAATGAACCCCAAAACACTGAGGAAATTTTGTGAATTAGAATGGCCAACCTTTGGGGTCGGCTGGCTCCCGGAAGGCTCTTTAGATGTAGGACTGGTCAGGGCGGTCTGGAATGTAGTCACAACAGACCCCGGACACCCAGATCAGTTCCCTTACACAGACAGCTGGTTAGGAATTGCTCAAACCTTGCCTCCTTGGGCCCGGGTCTGTAATGTTTTAGTAATAGGAGAAAAGAAACAGGTCTCTCAGAAGGGAACCCAACTACTTGTTCTGCCAGGATCCCCTGAGGAAGTCCTGCTGGTTTTATCATCTCCATATGTGCCACAGGCAGCACCAAGTGCTTCCCCAGCTGGTCTGAAAGGTCCAGAAACACCGCCCCCTTCCATTTCTCCTCAACCGAGCTCTACAGAGTCAGCTGGGTGGTGCTTATGTTCAGCTGATCAAGGGCCCAGGCCACAACCAGCATGTCAGATGCCTCTAAGGGAGATTTCGGGTGCCAAAGTAGTTGGCAAAGATGGGACCTTGCAGGAGGGAAGGCCAGTCTATTATTATCAGCCCTTTACCACCAGAGACATCTTGAATTGGAAACATCACACTCCAGCTTATTCTGAAAAAACCTCAGGCCATGATAGACCTCCTAGAAACGATCTTCCAGACCCAAAAGCCCACCTGGGTGGACTACAAGCAGCTCTTTTTCACGTTCTTTAACACTGAGGAGCTCATGAGAGTAGTAACAGAGGCTCGGAAGTGGCTCCAGACTGAGGCCCTGGCAGGAATATCAGATACAGACAGATGGGCCAGGAAGGCCTTCCCAGATGAAGAACCTGATTGGAACCCAAACTCAGAAGATGGAAGGACCAAGCTAGAAAGATATCGGCTGGCCTTCCTCTAGGGGGTCAGGGCCGGAGCCAAGAAGCCCACCAACATGGCTAAAATCTCCGAGGTTTTCCAGAAGCCTGATGAAAGCCCAGCAGCTTTCTATGAGAGACTATGTCAGGCATACCGGATCTACACCCCCTTTAGACCAGAGGCCCCAGAAAATCAAACCATGGTTAATGCCGTTTTTGTACGCCAAGACCAGCCTGACATCAGGAGAAAATTACAGAAACTGGAAAGGTTTGCAGGAAAGAATGCTACTGAACTGCTAGAGACAGCTAACAAGGTTTTCATCAATCAAGACAGTGCAGCAAGGAGGGAGGAAGAAAAGAAAACATAAAGAAGGGCCAATATAATAGCAGCGGCTTTTAGAGGCTCAGGCTCCCAGACAGATCGGCAAGGACACAGACCATGGGGAAAAGGAAGAGTGAGCCTGAGACGAGACCAGTGTGCCTATTGTAAGGAAACAGGACACTGGAAGAATGAATGTCCCAAACAGCAAGATAAAAAGACTGGGCCCCCTTTTCCGCCCAGTTGCTATCAACCAGAGCCTCCTGAAGCAGATCTCATTGGCTAGCAGACCGGGCTCACTTCAGCTAGGCCCCCACGAGCCCATGCTCAGCATGAAAACTGGGGACCAGACTGTGGACTTTGTGGTTTATATGGGAGCTGAGCACTCAGTAGTCACTCAGAAAGTGCACCTCTCTCAGGAAAGGAGGTCACCATCATTGGAGCTACTGGGGACCAGACCCATAGACCATTCTGCCGGCCTCGCCGATGCCAACTTGGTGGTCATCAAGTAATTCATGAGTTCCTGTACTTGCCAGACTGTCCAGTGCCTCTGATGGGTAGAGAGACCTTTTAGCCAAAATGGGGACAGAAATCACTTCTGCTCCAGATGGCTCAGCACAGCTTTGCCAAGGTGAGGAGACCTCCCCAATGATCCTGTCCCTAGCAGTGCTGAGGAAGGAAGAATGGAGACTTTATACCCCCCAGACAAAGGCCTCACCATTAGAACCTGAATTAGAGAAGGAGTTCCCGCTGGTCTGGGCAGAAGGGAATCTTCCAGGCCTGGCTAAGGACCACGCCCCAGTGCTAATTGAGTTAAAGCCTGGGGCACAGTCTGTTAAAATCTGCCAATATCCAATTCCAAGGGAAGCACGTGTAGGAATCCAGGTCCACTCAGACCGCTACTCCAGTGGGGACTTGTTAAATGATGCAGGTATCCACGGAACACGCCTCTCTTGCCTGTCAAAAAGCATGAGACTAACGACTACCGCCCAGTGCAGGATGTAGGAGCTGGTAACGGGGCTGTTAGAACCTGCATTCAGCACTGCCGAACCCCTGCACTCTTCTGGGATTCATCCCAGCAGAGGCGGAATGGTTCCCATGCCTAGATCTGAAAGATGCCTTTTTCGGTCTTCGATTAGCACTGTCCAGTCAGTCTCTCTTCGCTTTCGAATGGGAACATCCAACTACAGGGGCCAAGGACCAGTTCACCTGGACCAGACTGCCACAGGGGTTCAAGAACTCCCCTCCGCTTTTTAGTGGAGCACTAGCATCTGATCTAAGTTCTCAGGACAGGACTTGGGGTGTGTTCTACTCCAGTATGCAGACGACCTCCTACTGGCCAGCTCCACAGACCATTCACTGAAACAGGTTACAGGGTGTCCAAGAAAAAGGCACAGCTTGGTCAGAAAGAAGTCAAGTATCTAGGCTCCCGGATCACCCAAGGGAAACGAAGGCTAGGGACTGAAGGGAAGCAGGCAGTATGTGCCATCCCAGTCCCTAGCACCCAGCGGCAGATTCTGCAATTCCTGGGAGCGGCAGAATTCTGTCGAATTTGGATGCCAGGGTTTTCAGACCCGGCCAAGCTTGGTATATGTTAGGTGGAAGAGGTGGGGGGAGATCCAGGAGCTGATGCATGCCTCCACAAGGCAGATGGCGATGTAGATCCTGAGCCCTCCCTGGAATTCCTAACAGGCTGGTGCACCAGGTAGATGGCGATGCAGATACCGGTTCCTCCCCGGAATTCCTAACAGGTCAGCTAACAGACAGATGGCGACATAGATTCCTTCCTGGAAACCGTGAAGACCCCCGTGGCAGGAACTCCCACAGCTTATGCTCCCCCACCCTCACTGAACAACTGTATAAAAAATGCCCCCTTTGCCCTGATCGGTTTGGCTCAGCAGATAGAGCGTCGGCCTTCGGACTGAAGGGTCCCAGGTTCGATTCCGGTCAAGGGCATGTACCTTGGTTGCGGGTACATCCCCAGTGGGGGGTGTGCAGGAGGCAGCTGATCGATGGTTCTCTCTCATCGATGTTTCTAACTCTCTATCCCTCTCCCTTCCTCTCTGTAAAAAATCAATAATATATATATATATTTTTTAAAATGCCCCTTACTCCCTCTCAGTGCGACTCCACTGGCCCCACCCCAGGACCTGTGGACCTTGCCCGGGGGGCACAGAATACATTCCCCTCCTTCAATCTGCCTGCGTCTCTGACTCAGTTTCCTGCGTCGCGAGACTCACAGTATTTCTTTGGTCTCCTGAAACAGTTGAACTCCACGTGGGACAAGTGAGGTTCTCCCCCCCCCCTTATTGTTTTCCTATTCCCTCTGGGCTTTCTTCTTCTCCTTCTGGATGAAGGGCTTCCTTCTCTTTATTTTGTAAATATAGACATTTTGCTGTTTGCAGCTCCCTCCTTCTATGGAAATGTACCTGTTGCTGCTCTGCAGCCCTGTGCTTCCTCCATGGTCCCTTCAATTTCTAAAATTTCCTAAACCTGTCCTATTTCACCCCTAAAATTCCTGTTTCGGTAGGACAAAGATTACGTGGGAAAGTGAGAATTTCAGGCACGGGCAAGTAGGCACAGTATAATCAGTACAGGTTACAAGTCATATAGGCTGGGGGGGAGTGGTCACAGAAGGTGGGTGCCTCTGGGCGCCCCAGGACCAGATTACAGGCAATAGGGGCTGTGGGTTGTAAAGAGCAGATGCCTCCGGGACTCAGTTGTTTCAGCCAAGAGGTTGTATGTCTCTCCCTAATGAACAGGCAGTTCTCCCAACTCCCAGCCAAGTTAGAATGTGCTTTCTTTTTTCTTTCTTTCTTTTTTTTTTTTAAATATTTTTATTGATTTTTTACAGAGAGAAAGGGAAAGGAATAGAGAATTAGAAACATCGATGAGAGGGAAGCATTGATCAGCTGCCTCCTGCACACCCCCAACCGGGGATGTGCCTGCAACCAAGGTATGTGCCCTTGACCAGAATCGAACCTGGGACCCTTGAGTCCACAGGCCAACGCTCTATCCAGTGAGCCAAACCAGCTAGGGCTAGAATGTGCTTTCTTTAATCAGAACAAAACAATCATAGTCAACAGAGCATGACCAATGTTTATTTCTTATAACTAATAGCTAGTTTCCAACGTTAGGTTTCTGCCCTTAACAGTACTCGCTCCTGAGGGAATGCCTTGTACACTCTCTGGGTCTGCTCAGCGCTTGCCTGGGCGGCAACCTTTCCTCCCAGACCGTCTGCGGAGGGGCTGGTTCCATCGTTTGGACGCAGTTCCTCCAGGTGAGGGTAGCAAACCACAGGCTTTCCCAGGAGGAAGCCTATCGGCTCTGGAGGCTGCCACCCCCGCGTGAAGGACACGGAGCAGCCGGGCCAACCCCCCGGGTTCCCGGGCGAGGCGGGGAGAGGAAAGCAGACAACGTGCCAACGCGCTCGGCTCAGCGAACACGCTCAGACCCGCCTCGGGGTCCGAGGCTTGTCGTCGCACTGGCCCCGAACTCTCCGTGGTCCCGTTAAAAGCCCCGTCTTGGGATTCCTAATGTTGATTATTAATAATAAACATTTTTCCTCCCCGCACACACCGATTTACGGTTCCCCCACCCGCACCCCGGGCTCGCGCAACACAAGCGAAGTGCAGGCGCCGAGAGCGGAGAGCCGGGAGCCGGGAGCGCGCGTCTGGGTCTCCGCCGCGGGGCGCCCCCGGGGGAAGCCCCCGCCGAGTCCCGGCCGCAAGGGGCGGGCCCTAGGCTCGGCCTCCCATTGGCTGCCAGTCGCGTCACCTGCCGGCCGGTGAGCCAGGAGGCGGGACCCGGCCCCTCCGGGGCGGCGGGAGAAGGGCCGACATGACCCGGCCCGGGTCCTGGGCCCTCCTGCTCCTGTGCCTGCTGCGCTCCGCTGAAGGTAGGGGTGCGGGAGGGTGTGGGGGGCCGCGGGGCGCCCTGGGCGAGCGCGTCCACCCTCGGACCCGAGCTCCGAGCAGGGCGGGATGTGGACCGAGCCTTCCGGCGGCCGCCCGAGCCCGCGGGGCGCTGGTCGCCTTACCCACGCATCAGAGCCTTTGGCTTTCCTTTCCCCGGGAATCCACCAGTTTGCGAGTGTAGTGCGGCTGCAGGGAGCAGGGAGAGAGACGGTGGTGAGCCGCGGCATTTGTTCCTAACGTGCGTTTTAATCTCCCGGAGTCCTGCCCTCCGCGTGGGTTCCGCGCTTGAGCTTCCTTTTGGGGACGTCGGACAAGCGCCTGCCCGCCCCGCAGTCCTCCCCAGCGGGGTGTCGGGGTGTCGGATGCTCCTCCTCGGCCCGAGGGAGAGGAGCCCTGGTTAGCCGGTGCTCTGAGGTGACCTGTCAAGCCACCTTCTTGCTGAGCCCCATGGAAGGTTAAATAAGGTGGCCGGGTACCAAATGCCTGGGGATGGCACCACCAGGTCCCAACGAGTCCAGGGAGATAGTCCTGAAATTGTCCCCAGAATATCTTCCTGGAATTAGACTCACAATTTAAGACCCAGACGGGTCCTTGGACATGATCGAATAATTTCATTTAGAGACAGCTTTCATTGAGCAACTCCTTTGTGCTGGGCACCGCATTATCCTATTCAAGCTTTTCAACCCAGCCGTCCTGTTACGTAGGTATTACTTTCTCCCTTTTCCGTTGTAGAAAACTGAGGCTCAGAGCAATCAAGGGAAATTCCCAAGAAGGAAGGCAGAGGTGAGACCCAGAACAGGGAAGACAGGCGGAAGCAATCATGGTCGGCTCTGTCTGTGGTTGGGTGGTTGACGGGGCTGCCTTAGGCCGGCTTAGGCGGGCGCCAGGATGCCCCAGCCCCTGGAGCCTCCCAGCAGAGTATCTTTGCAGCTGATGAGGGACAGTGTAAGGGAGGGGAGGGGGGGCTCTCTGTCACCCAGTTTCACTGTCAAACTCAGTACCTTTCTTGTCTAGACCTAACTGAACATTCCCCAAGAGATTTTTATTCATTTTATTTTTTAAAATTTATTTTTATTGATTTCGCAGAGGAAGGGAGAGGGAGAGAGAGATAGAAACATACATGATGAGAAAGAATCTTTGATTGGCTGCCTCCTGCATGCCCCCTACTGGGGATCGGGCCTGAAACCCAGGCATGTGCCCTGACCAGGAACCGTGACCTCCTGGTTCATAGGTTGACGCTCACACCGGCTGGGCTCCTGAGAGATTTTTAATTTATGCAATACAGACTATGGTGTGATGAGTCAGGGTGAAGTTCAGCTAAATCCAGGTTCAAATCCTGGCTCCCCCACAAACTAGCTGTGTAGCCTCAAGCAAATGATTCACCATCTGTCTCCCAGTCTACTTCCCCTCCAGGAAAGGAAATGACACCTACCCCATCCGGTGGCTTATCCTCAGGATTGATTGAGGTTTGAGTAAAAAATGCCAATGTCTGGCACCTGTTGAAAGCTCAAAAAAGAGCTGCTCTAGCTGCTCTTTTTTCCACTGTGGCCAAGCTCAGACGTTGGCCTCCTGCCAGTCATCTGCTAGAAAACCCAGAAGCTGCGAGCAGTGGCAGCACCAGCATCCCAGTGATCCATTTCCAACTCGAGGACACAGGCACCCATATTGGGGCCTAAAAGGCCAGGGGTAGGGAGCCCAGCTGAGAGCCCTCAGTAGAACGGGCCCAGGGGTCCTCAAACTATGGCCCAAGGGCCACATGCGGCCCCCCGAGGACACTGGCCGGGTGTTTTTGCCGCCTTGTTTTTTTACTTCAAAATAAGATCTGTGCAGTGTCCGTAGGAATTTGTTCTTAGTTTTTTGTTTGTTTGTTTTGTTTTAACTATAGTCCGGCCCTCCAACGGTCTGAGGGACAGTGAACTGGCCCCCTGTTTAAAAAGTTTGAGGACCCCTGAACTGGCCTGTCTCTCCCTAAAGCCGTTCGGTAACCTGTTCTGTAATCTGTGGATTTCTGTCGTGGCAGGTAATACTTCAGGGCACTGAATTCTCCATGGGACCATGAGTGCCTGAAGGGCAAGGATAGAGTTGTATTTGAAACCTCTGGCACACAGTGGTCCATAGATATTGTTGACCAATAATGGTCCATTGATGTTGGGAGGATAAGGCCCCATGAGGAGGCCGTGTGGTCAAGAGCTCAGACTTTGGAGTTGGCTAGGTCTCGATTTGAATTCTGACTCTATAGTTCGTTAGCTGAGAGGGCCTCCATTTCCTCATCCATAATGTGATGATCACGATTAGTACCAAATGCCTAGGGAAGTGGGGAGGTTGGAAGAGGAAATGCAGGCAATGTAGTTAACACAGTGCCTGGCACATAGTTAGGACACAACACGCATTAGCTGCTGCATCACCACTTCTTAGAAATGTCCGGGAATGCTCCCTGGAGGAAGTGGCATTTGAATTGAGTCTTTAAAAGATTAGATGATGGCCCTGACCAGTGTCCTCAGTGGTTAGAGCACTGGCCCACACACCAAAGGATTGCAGGTTTGATTCCTGGTCAAGGGCCCATACCTGGGTTGTAGGTTCCATCCCCAGCCCCAGTTGGGGCATGTGTAGGAGGCAACCAATCAATGTGTCTCTCTCACATCAATGTTTCCTCTCTCTGCCTGTCTCTCTCTCTCTCTCTCTCTCCCTCCCTTCCACTCTCTCTAAAAATCAATAGAAAAAATATCCTCAGGTGAGAATTAACAAAAATAAATAAAAGATTAGATGCTGAGTACCTGGCAGTCAAAAGCACCTGGATTCAGAGGCATCCCGAAGAATTCAGGGTTTTGAGAAGGTCAAGGAGGAAGATTGGCGCAGCCTTAAGAGCCTGTGGGGAAGAGGTCAGCTAGATGGCCAGAGCAGGCCAAGCTGGGCAGGGCCTCACGCACTATGATAAGGACGGTGGACTTTATCCTGCAGGCAGGGGAAGGGCATGGAACCGGGCAGTTGTGTAATCGGATGCATGTGTCAGAAGAGGGTTAGCAGTGGGAAGGAGGGGAAGTAAAGTGGTCAGGGAAAGTGTCACCGAGACAGTAATGCTTAGTGCTCATGGCTGTCCCCAGAGCGTGCCTGGCATTCCTCAGGAACAGCAAAAAGGCCAGTGTGGCTGGATAAGGGGAAGCATGGGGCAGAGGAGTGGGTCAGAGAGTGACATGATCTGACTTTCAGCAGGGAAGACCAGGTAGAAGGTCTTCAGAATAATCCAAGTTATCACTGTACTAGAGGCCTGGTGCACGAAATTCGTGCACAGATAAGGCCGGCCTGGGCCTTCCTTCCCCTGGCTGCCATCTGCTGGCGGGGCCTTCATTCAATTCACGCTGCCCCCTGGTGATCAGCACACGTCAAAGCGAGCGATCAAACTCCTGGTTAGTCAAACTCCCAAGGGGATAATTTCCCTATTAGCCTTTTATTATATAGCATTTGTTCAGATATTTATTGTGCATCTATTATGTGCAGGGACCATTGCAGGCAGGCTCTGGGGACACGATGAGAACCGGACAGAGCCGCTGCTCATTGAGACCCTGTTCCCTCCTGTCATCCAGGAGACCCAGGAGTCTGTTAATGGTCCTGCTTTGCAGTCTACTGGAACCCTCAGGTGTCAGAGTGGGCAGGAGCTTCCTCTGAGGGGCAGGTGGGATGCTAGGCCTGGGGAGAGCACAAGGCTACAACACAGCCATTCTGATGTGGCTGTCACGGGGATCCTAACCCCCAGCCCACATCGTGTCACCCACGCTTCAGCCACCCAGAGGCTCCTGGTTCCTCAGACTGCCTGCCCTGCCACTCTTCAGCTCTGAAGCGCCCAAGTCAAGGTGAGCCAGGAGCTCCAGGCTTCATGACCTCTTTCTCCCCCACAGGGAGGCCCCATCTGGCCCCTCCCCAGAACGTGACCCTGCTGTCCCGGAACTTCAGTGTGTACCTGACTTGGCTCCCAGGGCATGGCAACCCCCAGAACGTGACCTATCTTGTGGCCTATCAGAGGTAAAGGGGAGCCTCCAGGCTAGTGGGTGGGAGGCTGAGGAGGTGGCAGGGTGGGAAGGGCCTGTTGGGAAATCTGCTTTCCGTGTGGGCAGCATTTTGCCAGCTCTCTGGGTCCCTGGGGAGATGGCATGTGGCAGGTACTTGGAGAGGGCACTTGATAAAGGTCTGGAGGAGGGAATGGTGCTGAGTGGAGAACAGTGCACAGGTGATAGGCGTGCCAGGGGTGAGGGTGGATCTTTGAGAAAAGTCGGAGCAGGGCTTGCTTGGGTGGAGCGATGAGGGCCAGCAAAGGAATTTGTGGGGGCCTGGGTTTAGGGCTTGGGGTTGTTCGGGCAGATGAGGGAGGGCAAGTGGGTCTCCTGCAGAGCCCATGCTGGGCATTAGTAGATGATCACCCTTTGCCTCACGGAACCTGCACAGAGACTCCTCGCCAGCGTCCTTCCTAACTTGGCAGGCCAGGCAGACACCACCCACCCAGAGGTATCTGAAAATGCCAACGGCTTCACCATCTCTGCACATAGACGGGAATCATGGGAGGGTCTCTAGTGGGAGAGTAAGCTGATAAAAGCACACGCCCAGGAGGACTGATCTAGAATCAGGAGGAGGAGGACTCGGAAGGGGAGCAAGCTTCCCTGTGTTCAGGACGCCTTCTGCCTGCCGGGCGGAGCCTCGCATGAGTATTCACTTCTTCCTCCCAGTATCACCAGGCGGGCGCTGCGCTTCCCCGTTGTAGAGGTGAGGAAACAGCTCAGAGAGCTGCCATGATTTGCCCGAGGAAGCTGGCGAGGAGCCAGAAAGAAATCCCAATCCTGTCTGACCCCAGAGTTTGTGCTGTTCCTATTTCATCGCCATCCCTCTACCCATAGCACCCAGATGTGAGTGGCAGGGGCCTGGCTTGGAGGACAGGCTGCACGAGAGCTTTCAAAAGAAGGAACTGGGTCGAACTGTGTCAGGAGGCAGAGAGCCCCTCGCACGTACTGTGTGTGCGCGGTCACGTCCACACCGAGGCAATGCATCAAACGTATTTAATCTCGCACAGTCCTTCGAGGAAGGAGGCAGGGGCTCCATTCTGCAGTTGAGGAAACTGAGGCACTACAAGTGCCTTTTGCTCAGGGTCACACGACTGGAAATAGTGGGGCTGAGATAAGTGGATTGAAGAGCTCCAAGGCCGCCCTAACTGGTTTGGCTCAGTGGCTAGGGCGTAGGCCTGCGGACTGAAAGGTCCCAGGTTCGATTCCGGTCAAGGGCATGTTGCGGGCACATCCCCAGTAGGGGGTGTGCAGGAGGCAGCTGATCAGTGTTTCTCTCTCATTGATGTTTCTACCTCTCTATCCCTCTCCCTCTCTGTAAAAAATCAATAAAATATATTTTTTAAAAATAAAAATAAAAATGAAAATAAAGAGCTCCAAGGCCACCCTCTGGACCTTTACAATATTTTCCTTCTCATTTACACTGTTTAAACACCTGCAGGAATTGCAAAAATAGAGCTATTCTAATTGTATTATTTTTTATTTTGTAGTTGGAATCCTGGCTAATAAAGAGGGAATGTGCTAATTGAACCTCATGCCATCACAATGATGGCAGCGCCCACAGCCAATAAGGAGGGAATATGCTAATTGACTGTCCCGCCCTCAAAGATGGCGGAATCCACAGCCAATAAGGAGGGGGTATGCTAATTGACTGCCATACCCTCAAAGATGGTGGTGCCCACAGCCACAAGATGGTAGCACCCAGTCCCCTCAGCCCAGTGCCTACCTCTGGAGTTCCCCATTCCCTTCAGGGCTGGCCTAAGGTACAGGCAAGCCTAGGATGGTGGCTGCCCAGCCACCCAGGGCCACCTGAGGCTCAGGTAATCAGGGCTGGCTGAGGCTTGTGCTGCCAGCAGTGGCAGCAGCAGAGGTGTGATGGGGGTGTCACCTTCCCCAGATCGCTGGGTCACCTCTCGCCCCTGAGGGCTCCCAGATTGTGAGAGGGGGCAGGCTGGGCTGAGGGACTCCCCCTCCAGTGCATGAATTTTCATGCACTGGGCCTCTAGTTATTTTATAAAGAGATGCTTCCTTTATAGTATTTGATCTTCAGAGGTACTTTTCAAGTAGGCAAGACAGGATCCATGCTTGATTTTTTCCCCTCTTATTTACCATTTTTCAAGATAATGATTTGGTTCTCTGTCACCTCCCAAATGATGACTGATTCATTTTTCTTTTTATTATTGTTACTAGAGGCCCTGTGCATGAAATTCATGCATGAGGGGTAGGGGTGTTTCTCAACTCAGCCTTCACCCTCCAATCTGGGACCCCTCGAGGGATGTCCGACTGCCCATTTAGGCACACCAGGATGGGGCCTAAATGGGCAGTCGGACATCCCTCTCCCAATCCAGGACTGCTGTTTCCCAACCGCTCACCTGCCTGCCTGCCTGGTTGCCCTTAACTGCTTCTGCCTGCCAGTCTGATCATCCCCTAACCACTTCCCTGCCAGCCTGATTGATGCCTAACTGTTCCCCTGCCGGCTCGATTGCCCCTAACTGCCCTCCCCTGACGGCCTGGTCACCCCTAATTGCCCTCCCCTGGCCATCTTGTGGCAGCCATCTTATGTGTTGGAGTGATGGTAAATTTGCATATTACTCTTTTATGAGATGGGATGAACTCAAGTATTTGAACATGTCTGATGGTTTCAATTTGTTGCAATTTATTCTACTCAGTGAAGCTAGAATTGTCCCATCTTTGGCCAGCAAAAGGCTCTTCAAGTTGGCTCCTGAGTACTTTGAACTTGATCCCAGTTGCCTTTGATATCTTTAATTGTTATGACAAAATGTTCCAGGCTCATTTGCACAACCTACAGCCTGAAATCAGTCACAACCAAGCTTTCTTTATCAAAATATTTTCAGCCATACTCGTGGTATTCTCTCCAGAATGTGCTTTCTCGCTTCCTACAATCTGCATACTCTTGAGAATTTTTCAAATCTTCAATTTTTAACAGGTCCTTCTATTTATTGCTCTTCTCTCTCCTCATTTTACTATAAGCAGAAAGGAGAAACCAGGTTACATCTGTAACACTTTCCATTGAAATCTCCTCAGCTAAGCATGCAGCTTCATCACTTTTAACTTCTACTTTCCGAAAAACAC
The DNA here is from genome assembly GCA_004026665.1 of Murina feae. NCBI lineage: Eukaryota > Metazoa > Chordata > Mammalia > Chiroptera > Vespertilionidae > Murina > Murina feae. The sequence continues at coordinate 13,346 of PVJC01003725.1, read as the reverse complement.
TAGAACGAGATTCAGCCATGCTCTTTGCCTTTCTCTTTTTTGTTTTTTGTTTTTCCTACATGGGGATTTCTACAGGATTTTGATCCAAACTAGTTATTTATAAAAAAGACATGTAAGGGACAGTGGTGAAATCTGAACCCAACTGAATACTGACATTGTGGAACTTCTGTTAATTTTCAGAGGTGGATGATAGTCCTGTGGTTTTGCAACTCTTTGCCTCTTTACAACCAAGGATCACCTTTCCTTCAGTTTCCAATAAGACATTCCTCCTTCCCACCTGAGTTCTCCCCAGAACCACCTGGACCATCCATATTCCTACCAACAGTCTTTTCAAGGCGGTCTCAACTTCTTCCAACATGCACCTCAAAACTCTTCCAGCCTCTACCCATGGCCCAGTTGCAAAACCACTTCCACATTTTTCAATATTTGTTACATTAGCACCCCACTATGGTACCGAAAGCTGAGTGCGTTTAACTTAGTTTGCTGGGGCCGCCATAACAAAATACTATAAACTGGGGTGGGGGTGAGGCTTACACAACGGGAATTCATGTCTCACGGTTCCGGAGGCTGGCAGCCCAAGATGAAGATGCCGGTGTGTCTGCTTTCTCCTGCGGCCTCTCTCCTCGGCTTGCAGACGGCCTCCTCCCCACCTGGCCTTTTCTCTGTGTGCAAGCACCCCTGATGTCCCTTCCTCTTCTTTAAGAATACCAGTCTTCTTGGTTTAGGACCCCAACCTTATGACCAAACTTAACATTAACAACATCTTTAAAGGGCCTGTCTCCAAATACAGTAGTCTCACCTTATTCGTGGTTTTGCTTTCTGGTGGTTTCAGTTACCCAAAGTCAACCGTGGCTCAAAAATATTTAATGGAAAAATTCCAAAAATAAACAGTTCCTAAGTGTTCGATGGCACGCCATTCTGAGTAGCGTGATGGAATCCGGCACCGCCCCGCTCCCTTCCAGGACATGAACCATCCCCTGATCCAGCGTATCCATTCTGTGTTCCCTGCTCACCTGTTAATCACTTGGTGGCCGAAACGATGATCAGTTTGGTTATCAGAGCTAGAGAGACCACATTCGCATAACTTTTATTATCACGTATTATTACAGTTGTCTTACTTTATTATTATTGTTACTCTCTTACTGTTCCTGATTTGTAAATTAAACTTTATCAAAGATATGTATGTATAGAAAGAAAAGACATATATAGGGTTTGATACTATCAGCACTTTCAGGCATCTACTGGGGGTCTTGGAGCATGTGCCGCTCAGATAAGGGGAGGCTACCATACGGGCCCATTGTGGGTTAGGGCTTCAGCGGTGTGGCTTCACCAGTTTGGTCCATTTGTTCTGTATCTGTTCCTTAGACCAACTTCCATAATTATTTTGTTCATTTTTTAATATTTTCTCATTATCTTTGTTCAGTTGTTAATTACTGAGTCACTTGTATTAAAATGTTTTTCTCGTTATAATTATGGGTTTTCTGTTTCTTCCTGTAGTTTGTCTATTCTTGCTCCAAAATATATCCTGCATTCAACCCCTTCTCGCCAAGTCTACCACCTCGGATCAGGGCTGCAGCCTCCTCGCTGGTGTGTGCCAGTAATCTTCCAAAAACATAAACTCGATCTGTCCCCTATTCAGAACCTTCCCGTGGCTTCCGATCACGCTTGGAATAAAATCCAAACTCCTTACCAAGACGGCGAGGCCACCTGCTCTGCCCAGCCCCCTCCCCACGCTCATCCCCAGTCTGTGCACAGCTTCCTCCTCCCTTGTCCGCGGGGGTTTCGCCCACACTGGCCTCCTTGCTCTTGTCTGGATCCTTCCAGGGCTTTTGCTTTTGCTGATCCTTCCCCCCGGGCCTTCACCGGGCGACACCCTTCCTGTGTGGCCTCAGCTGTTCTGAGCCACCTTTAGAAAGCAGCCACTCCCACATGACCCTGTTGTCACTGCCTTTTCCAGGATTTATCTTGTTAATGTGACGGGGATCTCTCATCTCCTCTCACCAGCGTGTACGTTCCCGACGGCCTTGTCTGTCATGCATTGCTCGTTCCCCGGGAAGAATGCCCAGAGCTCAGGTCCCTTCTGTGGACTCAGCGTTCTCAGGAGCCTGGAGTCGTGGGCCTGCGTGTCCCCCTCTGACATCCACACGGCCCCCCGCAGGGTGCCCGGCACACAGCAGGTGGTCGGTCCATAAGTGCCTGAACGAACACACATGTGGAAAATTGTTATTGGTACAGCCATAGCAGCCACTGTGACACACGACGGGAGGGGCCTGGGCTCCGGGCTGTTACCTGCACAGGGTCCCAGAGCTGGTGAGGGCAGGAGCCACAGTTCCCACCCACGTGTGTCTCTCCAGAGCCTGAGGACAGATGGCTGGATGAATGGGTGGAAGATGAGTGATCACTTGTTCTGTAAGTCCTCGTGTCCCAGGTAGTCAAGTCCATGGCCCAATGCTCCCCTGTTTCCTCCCTCAGCTTTCTAACCACCCCCAAACGGTGGCGAAAAGTGGAAAAGTGTGCAGGAACCAAGGAGCTGACGTGTTCCCTGATGTGCCTGGAGAAGCAGGACCTGTTCAACAAGTTCAAGGGCCGCGTGCGGGTGGTTTCTCCCAGCGCCAAGTCCCCCTGGGTGGAGTCCAGGTACCTGGAGTACCTTTTTGAAGGTGGGTCTGTGGGTGAAGGACTGAGTGGGGGGTTCTCTGTCCAGGAACTTGGCTCAGTGGCACTGCTGTGCAGCCGTCTGTCTCCCACTTCCCCAACGCAGAGAGCATGCCCTGTCAGGCAGTGCCCTGGCCACGGCCCGGGTCCCAGCGGCCTGATTTCATGGCAGGGAGCTAGGGGAGTACCACAACCAGCCACCATTCAGCTGGTACCTCCTACTATATTTATGATCTATCCAGCACAGCCTTGATCATGAGCCATGCAGGCATTTGTTATACTAGAAGGAAACAAGTGTGAATGGAGAGAGGGAGGACAAAAAGGAAAGGCGGATGGGTGGATCAGTGGTTAGCACAGAAGCAAGGCTGGCTGTGTAGGGAGGGCTGGAAGGTAGGGGAGGGAGAGGAGAAGTAAACAAATGAAGGAAGGAAAATCAAGAAGGAACGATATGGAAAGAAAAGAGGGATGGATGGGTGAGTAGAAAAGTAGGCTGACTGGCAGAAAGGATGGATGGGAAGGAAGGAATGTTGCTAGAAGAACAATGGATGAACCACTGAATGGTTGGATAGTTACTTTTTTTTGCCGCCTCCTCCCTGAAGCACTCCTGATTTTCCCTCAGCACACCCTAAGCCTGAATGACCCTTCTGGTCTTGTTCTGCCCTTCACGGGGACCCTGGTCGCTTTCTCTCTTGAGTTTTGGTAGTTTTCATATTTCATTTCCCCCGAATTTCTTTCAGTTCTTGCAGGTCAGGACCCATGGAGCATGGAGGCCTCATCTCCCGATTACCCTCCGCTCCTTGCCCAGAGCATAGTGTATAGTCACTCTACCCTGGACTCTGACCTGCAGCACTGTGAGATAACAGATGTGGGTTGTTTTAAGCCACTGAGTTTGTGGTGATGTGTTAGAGCAGCCATAGGAAACTGGTACAGAAAGGCAGGGTTCTGGCAGGCCATGGTATGTGAAGGGACAAGGGACAACATGAATAAAGGCAGGTTAACTGTGAGCTTGGCCTGGTCGTTTCACCTCTCTAAGCCTCAGTTTTGCCCTTCTTTAAAATGGGACTAGTGATATCCCCTCCAGGGACACTGCAGACCTTAATGAAATGGCTGGGAGGCTCCTGATGCCCAGAAGGTGTTTGACAAACCCTAGTGCCCAGTTCCCCTTTCCAAGGCAGCTCTCCGGGCTGGGCGAGGAGCAGGCTCACCTGGAGGTGGGGCAATGGGTGCACCGTGGCCCCAGAGGGTACTGACAAGTCCTGTTCTGTTTCTGCAGTGGAGCCAGCCCCACCCGTCCTGGTAGTCACTCAGACAGAGGAGGTCCTGAAGGTCAATGCGACCTACCAGCTGCCCCCCTGCATGCCCCCCTCCGATCTGAAGTACGAGGTGGATTTCTGGAAGGAGGGGACTGGCAACAAGGTGGGAAGCCGCTTTCCTGCCCCTACTCGTGCCCCTTTCCTCCACGGCCCTGCCAAACCTCGGTGCTCCTCACCCGCCCAGCCTGCCGCCTGCTCATCTCCTCCAGGAAGCCTTCCCACATACCCTTCACTCTTGGCATAGCCCTGCCCTTCTCCACCCAAGAGGCCAAGCACAGGGCATCCTTATAGGTGGTAACAGCACAGGCATTTTCTAACTAATATATATTTTTAAATTATGAAACCTGTTGGGGTTGGGTTTTTTTTTACAATAAAATATGATTGAACTATGGTGAGCTACAGGAGGCCTGCTTGTCAAGCCATTGGACTCATCATAGAAAAATCAGAACATACACATGAGCTCTACGGGGAAAACCGAAAGTATCAGAGGGACTACAAATAAGTCTGTGGTATCGCTCCAGTTTCAGACTTGTTTTCTGCGGGTGCATGTGTGTCTGTCTGCCTGTATTTATTTACGGCAGGGTTGGCAAACTATTTTTGTAAAGAGTCAGACATAAACGTGTGGCTTTGCAGACCTGCAGCCCAGCGGTCGTCAGCCTTTCGGACCTCACGGACCACCCGTGGTCCGCAGACCACCAGCGGGCGACCGCTGCTATACTTGGCTCTGCATCTGTACCACAAAAGGAACCAGAGACAATATGTAAATGCACAGGCTCAGGTGTTTTCCAGTATAACTTCTTAAAAAGCTGGTGGCCAGGTCCGCCCACAGGCTGTATAGTTGGCTGACCCATCCTTACTCATGTTTTCTTTCACTGAACCAACAGTCACACTCCTGACCTCCTGCATCCTCTGGTTCCCAGGATGTGCACCACTTGATGTGGTCCATGCCTTCAAGAACCTTACTTACAAATACCCTAGACCAGTTCTCTCCAGCAGAAATGTAATGCAGCCTGGCCAGTGTGGCTCAGTGGTTGGGCATCGTCCTGTGCTCCGAAAGGTTGCTGGTTCAGCTCCTGTCAGGACACATGTCTGGATTATGGGCTCTATCCCTGGTAAAGAGTGTGCAGGAGGCAGCCCATAGATGTTCCACTCTCGCATTGATGTTTCTCTCTCTCTCTCTCTCTCTCTCTCTCTCCCTCTCTCTCCCTCTCCCCCCTCCCATTCTCTCCCTCTCTCCTATCTCAAAAATCAATAAAAATATTTTTTAGAAGAAATGCAATGCAAGCCTGATATGTAATTTTAATGTTCCTTGTTAAATAAAAATAAACAGGTGAATTTAATTTTCATAATATACTTTATTTCCTCCAATAGAATGCTATCGTTTTGACATGTAATTAATAGAAAAGTTATTGAGATATTTGATATTCTTCCCTTAGTCTTGGAAGCCGATGTGTGCTAGTATTTTATACTCAGAGCCCATCCCAGTTTGGACTGGCCACACTTCAGGTGCTCAGGAGCCACATGTGGCCAGTGGCTACTGCAGTGGACGAGCACCCAAGAGTTTTCTGATGTCTATGATGGCAGAATGATGCCCCCCAAATAAGTTGGAATGCCCTTGGGGCAGGAATTCTGAGGGATATGCCCCTCAAAGTGAAGGCCAGCAGTCCCTAGGCAGGGGGCAGGGAGTGACCCTGAATGGCAGGGGGTAGGGGGTAGGGGCAGGGAGTGACCATTGCTGGGAAGTGCTTCTTGGACACTTGGACTTGATTGCAGGAAAAGAAGTTGTAGGATCACAGCTGTCAACCCCACCCCATCCTGGCTGTGCAGAGCCGGTTCCCACAGCAGGTCTGCTCACCTCTGCTTCTTTCTCCAAACAGACCCGATTTCCAGTCACACGCTATGGCCAGCCAGTCCAGATCCCCCTCCAGGCGGATGCCAGTGGATATCACTGCCTCAGCGCCAGAACCATCTACACCTTGGGTGACCCTAAATACAGCGAGTTCTCCAAGCCCACCTGCTTCTCCCTGGGGACCCCAGGTGGGTGCACAGTGGTACAGCCTCGAGGACTTTCCCGGAGTGTCAGGATCTTCATAATGTGGTGGTTAGGAGCATGTGTCTAGAGACAGGCTCACCTCGATTAAAACCCCGGCTCTACCACACTCGCTGTGTGTCTTCGGGCAGCTTCCCTAACCTCTCTGAATCTTAGTTTCCACAGTCGGGAGCATGGGTTTATTCTTATGAGAACTGACACTAGGATGAGGCATGAAAAAGTAGGATTGTGTATGTACGTGAAGCCCCCAGGACGGATGCAGTCGGTGCACTGGAGCCGTATTTGCTTCTTCATCCTTATTATTTTTCCTAGGAGTCCACTGGGCATTCCTGGTGCTACTACCCCTTCTGCTGCTGCTGCTGTTGGTTATGGCCACGGGCTGTGTCGTCCGGAGGAGCTTCAGAGGGAACCCCTGGCTTCAGCAGGCAAAGATGCCGCAGGCTCTGGTAAGGCAAATCCAGGGAACATGCACCTAAGGGGAGGGGTGTTGAAGAGCAAGGGAGTGGGGCTGGACTCAGCGGTAGGTCGGAGGTCAGGCGGATTAGCAAGGAGGCCCGGACCACAGAGCACCCTTCCTTTTGCATCTAAGTTTCCACTGTTAGTAACTCATTTCCTTGGCGCCAAATTCAAATACCTGGGAGGAAGAAGTGCCCACAGTCCCTGTGCGTTAAATAATTGCATCTCTGCTGCGGATTTGTCAGGCGCTGAGAGCAGAGCCCCCAGCCTTGGGCCTCGGGACAGATGCCTAGAAAGGGAGGGGAGGAGAGGGTGTCGAGAGGGGAAGACTTAGACCCCAACGCCTAGTTCACAGTCTGCCCCAGGTGAGTCTGGCCCGGGCCGACCCTGGAGCTCCCTCACTGTCTGCTGGCTCCCACCCTTAGCATGCGGAGGCCCCTGAGACCAGGGAAACCTGGGGGGGTCAGGTGGGTCGGACTCACGCGGGAAGCTGGGCCCTAGATGCGGCTCAGTGGGCACTGGGCTGGGTGGGGGCTTTGAGGATGAATTCCGAGTGTCCCTACCGTGTGGGAGAGAGTATTTTTTTAATCCTCACCTGAGGAGTCGGGATATTTTCCCATTGATTTTTAGAGAGAGTGGAAGGGAGAGAGAGACAGGAACATTGAGGTGAGAGAGACACATCAATTGGTTTCCTCCCACATGTGCCCTGACTAGGGGTGGGGATCAAACCTGCAACCCAGGTACGTGCCCTCACCAGGAATCGAACCTGTGACTCTCCGGTGTGCAAGCCAGTGCTCTAACCACTGAGCATGCTGGCCAGAGCAGGGAGGGAGTATTTCTAAAGTTCTTCCAGCAGCTAGCACCTGCATCCTGGGGGCTCTTTCTGGCCTCTGGTGTCTACTCTGCCCATGCACATGGCAGGCTGCTAGTGCCAGGAAGGGGGCACTGCCTCTAGCCCTCCCGCCCTCACCTCATGGCACTGCACTGGCTGCCTGAGTCCCCAGCAGGGTTAGGCTCCAGCTGCCTTAGATGTCACTTGCCTGATGACACCCATCTTAGTGGGTATTATCCCACCCCTGTCTCATGCTCACTCCCTGTGGGCCTCTCCTGGGGTCACTTCACAGAGAAACGATGTCCATGGGCCTCCTTGTCTCAGGGTCCATTTCCAGGTGAATCCTGTGAGAGCAGTCATGCTTCTGGAAAGCCTGACCTTCTGCTCTTGTCTCCCCTCCCCCCAATCAGGACTTTTCTGGACATAGACACCCCGTGGCAACCATTCAGCCCAGTGGCCCAGAGTCCCTGGAGGACTTGACCCTCTGTCCCCAAAAGGAACTGACCCGAAGGGTCAGACTGACCCCTAGAGTCAGGGCCCCAGCCAGCATTCAGGCCGGATCAGAGGAGGACGACGATGAGGAGGACGACGCAGACGACGGTGTCACTGTCCAGCCCTACGTTGTGCCCCGCGGTTTCCTGGAGCAGGAGCGCCAGACCCCGGAGCACTCGGAGGCAGGGGTCCAGGTTGAAGGCTGTCCTGCTTGCGATTCTTCAGACAGAAGCTGGGCCAGCACTGGAGGCTCCTCCGTCCTGGAGGAGGTGGGCTCCTCTGGCTATTTGGCCAAGAAGGGGCCAGGCCAAAGGCTGGGTAGGAACAGGTGTCCAGAGCCTCTCCCAGCCCCCGAATTCTCCAAGGACTCGGGTTTCCTGGAAGAGATCCAGAGAAACAGCGTCTCCTGGGCCAGCTGGGGCTCCTCCACACCGAGGCTGGGTCTGGTCCCCGGGGAACCCCCAGTTTCTCTTCGGACACTGACCTTCTCCTGGGACAGCAGTGCCGGGGAGGAGGAGGAGGCAGCGGAGGAGGAGGAAGAGGATGGAGGGGATTCAGAAATTGAGGACAGTGGTGCTAGAAGCTGGGAGACCAACAGCCTCCAGAGGACCGAAGCCAGGAGTAGGACACTGGGGCATTACATGGCCAGGTGAGCTGTCCCCCAGCTTCCCGCCGAATCCAGTGTTACTGAGCTTCCCGGGGGCCTAAGAATCCATAGAGACCTGAGGCCTGGGAGCACTGTCCTGGGGCAGCCATTGTTCTTGCAGCGCCTCCAGAACCCCAGCTAGAGGCTGTCTGTCAGTCGGCTTGAGCAGTAAGAAGCCACCCTGTCCTGTGGCCCAGCGGCCTAGGCTGCGCCACGAGAGGACTAGAGAAAAGGATGGGCTCGGGTCAGGTCACCCACTGTCCCTGGATAATACGAAACAGGTGAGACCGGGTCACAGTGGGCATCAAGGGCTGACATCACCAGGGCCATCTGGGTTGGAAAAAGGACATTCGGAGGCTTAGCTGTATTGGAGTCTCCTGCCTTCCTCTGGTACCTTCCTCCCCGAGGCTTGGCCTCCCCAACGTATGAGTCCCCTGGGGCAGGCTCCCGAGGGGAAAAGTCTAGTTGGCAGAGGGTGTTGGAGGGGAAGGGAAAGGGCGGCCGTCATTCCCATCCCATCCGGTCTCCAGCCGTGGAGAATGCGCTAGGCTTACCATCCATCGCAGACCAGGGTCCAAATCCCGGTTCTGCTACTTCCTGGTTGTGTGACCTTGAGTAAGCCGCTCTCCTTCTCCTGGATTTCTCATCTGCGACTCCCACCTGGGGCATTGGGTGGGGGGAGGGGGGATTCCTGAGAGAGAGGTGTGCAACACGGTGGTGCTCTCTCTCCTCAGTGACTGGTAGGACTCTCCATCTGCCCAGGCTCCGAGGAGACCTCTGGGCACCTCCCACCTGTGACCCTTGGACTCAGGGCACCTGGAAGCATTCACTTCTTAGCTTGTCCAACCTCTCATCTATCTCATGTCGTCCACCTTCACCGTCTCCACCTCCTGGTCAGGGAATGGAATTCTCAGAAGCCAGAACCCAGCCAAGGGAGGCCTCCCTCTCCCCAGTAAAAAAAAACAAGTGGTCCGTCTTCCAGGGGGGTCTGATGTGTTGGGGTAGGGTAGCAACCTGGCAGGGAGTTGGCCTTGAGGGCTGTGATCCCTGTTGTAGACAGCACTTTGGTGATCGTCGTGGTTATAACAAGTCCCATCTTCCTGCTAGTTATGGAGAAGCTTCTGGAAACAGGTTGTTCCTGGGGGCAGGGATGGTGTTCACTTTGTTAACCGACACCCACCAGTGTATGGATGAACATCGCTGAGTGTTCACCCAGAGGGAACGAGATTTTGTTAGAAGAAGCTGGAATGTTGGCTTACCGTGTTTGTCCCTAAGGGTGAGACCTTCGGTGTCTGGCCAGCTGGTCCAACCCCCGTGACCTTGGCCATGTCAGCAAAGCGCTGAGGTCACAGCAAGGTTTTCCAAGGGGCACGAAGCTGGCAGGTGGCCTTCACTGCTGGGACTCGCACGCATACACACACGCGTGCACACGTGTGTGCATTTCTATGGGGTGGAAGCTTGTCCACCTTGCTGAGCACAGAGTGGGGAGAATAAACTGAAGCCTTGTTGCTGGGCGAGGCTGGACTCAGGGCCAGTTCCCAGGCAAAGGCCCAGACTAAGGACGGCGTTCTTTCTGAGTTACGGATCCGATCCCGGCTCTCCCTGATCTGCCGTGTGTTCCTTCCAGCGTGTTCTTTATCAGCGCTCTGTCGTTCTTCATTGCCGACTGGCCTTTTCTCGTAGTTACCATCTTTCCTCGCGCTGCTGAGCGTCTTCGCCACCATTATTCTAAGCTCTACGTCTGATGAATGGCTTAGCTCCATCTCGTTTAGCTCTTCTGGAGAATGCTCTTGTTCTTTCATTTGGGGGCTGATTTTTTTGTCTCCCCGTTTTGGCTGCCTGTTTGGGTTTGTGTCTGTGTATTGGGTAGACCTGCTATGACTCCCAATCTCTGGTGCAGGACAATGTCAGACGCCGTTTCTGACTGGCCCTGAGTCTGCTGCTTGGCTCTATCAGCAATCCACAGCCTGTGGCTCCCCCTGCTGGGGCTGGGTGCCTTTGGAAAGGACCGAGATGCGCACCGGGGTCTGCTTTTCCGAGCCCTGGGCTCCGAAGGCCATCGATCAGGCAAAGACTCGAAGCCTCCCGACATCCTCCTCTGCCTGCAGTCTGATGGTTATTCTCAGAGTCTTAGGAGGGTGCCTGCATTTCCAGCCGCTTTTCACAGCCAGGTGTTCTGTGGGCACCTTTCTCAGTTCAGGTGCTCTGGGCTGGGGAGCCCAGCGTGGGGCTTAGACCCCAGCCTTCTCGGTGGGAACCCCCATAGCTGAGACATCTCCCCAGAACTTCAGCTGCCCTCTTGCTTCTCCGCCTCTCTTGTCAGGTGTCTATATGTGGTCTCCACTTTCCGTCCTCGGTTATCAGGTTTTTCTCTCCCGCTCGTCTTCAGTTGATTTCTCAGGGTGGTGGTTCTGTAGTTCCGTTATATTTCCAGCTACTCCGCTGCCATTGGAATCTCTGATCAATTCTGACATTCTTCCAACCCAGGGGAGCTGCTTCATGAAGGAAAACTTCATGAACTGTGTTTTTGGTTGTTGTTGTTGTTGTTTTTCGAAAAACTGCGAGCTATGATCACTCTGCTGTAGGAGTCACTTTCTCTCCATCATTAAACCTTGGTTCTTAAGCTTTTTTCCCCCCCAAAGTTTAATTTCAGAGAGAAGCTGAGCTTTTTAGTAATTCTAAATTTCAGCTCCTTTCAGTCATTAAATCATTAAAAACCGTGGGAAACAATATAGTAACCTGTCAGGTGTGCTCAGCACTTCACTGATTGCAAAGCCTTTTCACAGACACAGTCCAGGGGCAGCAGGCAAAGAACGCCTGATGCCTCGGGGTAGAGCAGCATTATCAGCCTTCAGAGCACAGTTGATTTGTTTAAAAGTATATATTGACCATGTAATTCATTTTAAAATATATATATATATATATTTATTGATTTCAGAGAGGAAGGAAGAGGGAGGAAGAGGGGTAACATCCATGATGAGAGAGAATCATTGATTGGCTGCCTCCTGCAGGCCCCCTACTGGGGATCGAGCCTGCAACCTGGCATGTGTCCTTGACCAGGAATCAACTGTGACCTCCTGGTTCATGGGTTGACACGCTGGCCTTGGCTCTTGAAGGAGTGAATCCCCCCAAAACTTCAGTCATACCTCAGAGTCCGTGGGGGATTGGTTCCAGGACACCTCCGCCCCACACACACGGCTACCAAAATCCACACATGTTCTAACCCCTTGTAATAAATGGTGTAGAACAGCGCATATAGTCAGCCCTCTGCATCGTGAATTCCCAGCGTGGATCAAAAATACTGTTTTCCGTCCACGTTTGGTTGAATCTGTGGATGCAAAACCCAGGGATGCAGAGGGCCGATGGTATACAGGGGTGGGCACAGGTAGGTCTACTGTGGCAATGCAATAAATGGTAATACAAGAACAAATTCTGTGTTTTGCGGACTGACAATTGTATTTATTGAAAAAAAATCTGTATGTAAACAGACCCGTGCTATGCAAACTTGTGTTGTTCAAGGGTCGCCTGAACTGAGCTTATGTATTATTCTTAGATTTTTGTATTTATTTCTAATTTTCTATGTTTATATCATATTTAAATAACGTCTTAATGCTTGTTGGTATTCTGTTTAAATAAAGAGCTCTATTTTTTGGAGAAAAGGGCAGAACTGAAACATGTGCTCTTATTTCTCAAAGGGTCCTCATCTAGCTATTTGGACTACAAAGGTCTTGGATTGGTCCCCAGAGACCAGGATTTCGGGGTACAAAGCCCTGCTGTCATTCCAGAAAGCATCATTAGGGCTGGTGGGAAGGCAGACAGAGGAAGGGCAGACAGTCCTAGTGCATAATCCAATAGATCACTGTCCCGGGCCACTGGGGCCCAGTCCCCCCTGAGGGGCATTGGGAGGGGCCAGGGGCATGAGCTGGGGAATGGATCTACAGACTCCCTCCTGGAGATTTGCAGGTACTTCCAGTTGGAGTCCATCAAGGTGAGTGCACGAGAAAGGTGAATGCTGTGGGGGTGGGGGTAGAACACCCACCTCACTTGCTACAGTGAGGCTAGAGCTGTGCCCACCACCCTCACAGAACATCCTCAGCGGCTGGCCTGGCAAACCCAGACTCATCCCAGCACATGGCTGACGAGGTTCTCCCGGCCTCCAGCCATTCCGTCAGGCCACCTGGTACCTGTCCACATGGTCTCACAGGTCGTCACCTTTTACTGGTGCCAGGGCAGGCGCTAGACCCAAGCTGGGCTGGCCCTGGAACAAGCTCCATCCAGCCTACTGCTGCCCCACTTTCCATTCCGAGAAACAGGAAAATCCAGGGTGCAGAAGAGACAAGAATGAGGCCGCCACGCCAGCTGCTGAGATGAGATGATAAACCCTGGTTCTGATCCGTTCCTGCGGCCCAGGGGCAGCCCCGTCCTCATCGGCTTCCCTGCCTCCTAGTGTTTTAAGCCATCTCCCAGGACCTTCTCCTGACAACCAAACATCCTTGCCAATTCACATCGCGTGCATTTCGCAGCTTGTGGTCTTATTGGGGCATTGCCCCCTGGAATGGATGTGTATGCAGTAGGTCCTTTCCAGAAAACAGGGCAGAACTTCCTCTTCAGGTGCCCCCACCTGCCTCCCCCCTGCCCTCTGATGCCAGGTCACCTGTGAGCTTCTCTTGGCCTGTTGGTGGCCAGCTGCTGGACAGTGAGGGGGTCAAGGGCTACCCATTGCACAGGGCAGCTGGGAGAGGAGAGGGTTTGGGTAACGGATGTCACATCCTGAGAACTCCTATAGGAAGGGACTGTTTTGCTCCTGACATAGCACCTGGCCCAGGTGGAAGCTTAGGAAGGAAGGAAGGAAAGAAGGAAGGAAGGGAGGGAGGAAGGGAGAGAGGGAGGGAGGGAGGGAGG
>PVJC01003724.1:0-68267 GCA_004026665.1 Murina feae | reverse complement strand
ACCCCGAGTGCACAAATTTTTGTGCACCGGGCCCCTAGTATATATATAAAAGCCTAAGCGACTGAACAACTGAATGACTAAATGACTGGTCACTATGACGCACACTGACCACCAGGGAGCAGACGCTCAATGCAGAAGATGCCTCCTCCCACACTCCCACACACTCCCACAATGGGAGTGCTGCTCAGCTGACTGACCCATCCCAGTGGCTCATCAGCCCAGCAGTAGCCACTTCCTCCCTCAGTAGTCCTGCAGGTCCAATCTCCAGAGAATGGGCCAGGCACCGATAGACCAGCACAATCTCGACAGTTGCTCTTGGGCATCAGCCACTGGGGCCACTTCCCCTCCCTAGATGTTCCACAAGGAAAAACAATATAAAAGCAGCCACCAGGTGGCTCCCAACAACTCGAATGACAGCTAGACAGATCCAGATCTCGGGCCAGCAAGGGCATCCTACTGCCCACCTGCCCAGAGGGCTGATCACATCCCATCCCCCCTCCTATCCCCTCTTGGGATGGGCACCAGATGCAGGGATCATAGCTGGCAAGCTCCACGGCAATGTGAGCCTCTCCTGATCAGGACTGACTGGGTATGAGCCCACGACAGGTGAGCAGGAGCAGCAGGCAGGAGCGGCAGTCCAATGCAGCCTGCCAGTTTCAGCCTAATCCCCACAGGCCACACTGAAGGACCCTACCTGTGCATGAATTCATGCACCGGGCCTCTAGTGTAGTCATAAAATACACACTCACACACATAGATAATTACTGGGCCTTTCCTAATAGAAAAGGGCTGGAGGTACAGAGATAACGTAACCAAACATAATTGAAATCACCCTTTTTCTAAGTCAAGGGTGCTCATTCACATTTGCCTACACACACCAGCTCAATTCTCCCACTGCACCAGCCACTCAGAGACACAGCAGCATTCCAGACAACCAGAACTCTGTGAGAATTATTTTCCAGCTTCATTTTTTCAAAAATGTTTTATTTAAAACTTAATCTTCCACAATGCTTTCACTGGTAAAATCTCTACAGTTTAAGTTGTAATAAGCTAAAAACTGTGAAAATAGGGGTAGGGGAGGATAAGGACACATATGTAGTACCTTAATCAATAAAGAAAATTTTAAAAATTTTGAAAATAAAAAATAGTAATTATAGCTCCTGAAACGCCCATGACTGTGATTTCAAAATCTGATACAAGCAAGACGGTTTTATTAAACTCAACAGCTGAGCACAAACTAATAGTAGGAGCTGCCTCCATCTTTGTATCTAAAGAGAATTCACACATCTCAGGCTGGAGGAATGACTACTTAATCCTCAAACACACCAGTGGTCAGTCCCGGAGCCCATCTGTGCCTTTGGACTTGGGCAGTTTGAAGTGGAGAACCTGATCAGCCTTGCTCTGTCCATAGAAACGCTTATAAGATAATGTATAAACTTAAATAAGTGTAGTTGTGAGGTTATAAATAAATGTATGTATCATAAGTAATTCAAAGTAGAATACTTTAAGTTAGGAAATGAATAAGGAACTGTTTGTGGGGCAGGCCTGGACACAGAACGGAAATATAGGAAGAAATTCAAAGATAGGCAGACGGAAATAAAACTCCAGGAGGGAAGATTCCAGGAGTATTGAGGGCTACAAGGCAGAGAGACCTCTGCATTATGACACCCAGAGGGATGGTGACCTGCAGGAGAGAATAAATAGCAGGCTACAAAAGAAAGCCTCTTTGCAAAAACCTCCATTCAGCATAAAGGGATATGTGCTAAATATAGCCAGTGAGGAAGAACATATATAGTCTTGTCCACATCCCTTATATCCATCCGTGTCTAAGCATTAGCCCCACTGACTTTAAACATATATCAGCTTCAATTTAGTTTTGCTGAACAAAAGACAGGAAGCCTCCGATATCAGGGTACCTATCCACTGATGCCCCAGGAAACAGTGAAAAGAGATCTCTGCTCTATGAAGGCAAGCTTAGTTTGCACGGCCTGAAAGCCGAAGACAAAAGCTAAACTGTATTCATTTTCTTCTACATCATCCAACATTACAGTGAGTAAGCGAACTGCCCCTGAGTCAGGACCATGTGGCCTGAGTGGCCTTTGCTCTCCCATCTGCAAAGGACTGTGGGGAGCTGGTCCACACACAGCTGCCAAAAGTGTTTATCTGGCACCGTTAGCAGCCCCCAGGGGCCCCTTGCCACTGGTGAAGGATATATCACAGTGCTCCAAGCAAAACCATTTATTCAAACTATTGCTTAGTTTTCCCAGTATTGAGGCTTTTTCTTGAAGTTTCATTGACATCCCCTTTATGTGGAGTTTGATGCACACATAAGCTCAGCTGGAATTTTTAAAATCAGATTTTTCTAAATTCCGGAAGGATGCCATGTTACATTAAATTGAAATCCCTAACAGAGAAGACAATTGTACTAAAAGTTAAAACAAGCCCCAATGAATACGTACTTCCTCAGATAGCAGTCGGAAACAGAGAGTATTTTCACATTATTATTCCATCCACATAACTAGCTTTGTGGTACACAGGGAAGAGATTTTTATACCCATTTTATAGATGAGAAAACTGAGACCAGATGTATGAACTCCAATAGGTATCAGAGGCAGTGTCACTATCTAAAGCAAGTAGGTTTCCAGATTCCAACGTGAGCTTTTCTTTGAACAGTAATTGTAATAATAATAATGAAATTTTCTAAGGAACCCAGGCCCAGTGGCCATTTCTAAGTATACAGTGCAGTAGTGTTAACTATTCACATTGTTGTCCAAGAGATCCCTAGAACTATTCCACATTGCAAAATTGAAATTCTATACCCAGCTAAACAGCAAGTCCCTGTTTCCCTCTCCCTCAGCTCCTGGCACCCACCATGCTACTTTCATGTCTCTCTGAACCTGACTACCCAAGGTGCCTCATATAAGTAGAATCAAACAGCATTTGTATTTTTATGAGCAGCTTATTTCACTCAGCATAATGTCCACAGGTTCATCCATGCCAGAATTTTCTTCCTTCTTAAGGCATTGCATATATGTACCACATTTCATTTACCCATTCATCCAGCAACGGGCATTGGGTTGTTTCCAGTGTCTTGGCTTTGTGAATAATGCTGTCGTGAACATGAGGATGCTGGCATCTCTTCAAGACCCCGGGTTCAATGCTTTAGGACATATATCTAGAAGTGGGAGTCCCGGATCATATGCTAATTCTGTTTTTAATTATTTGAGGAAACATCATATTGCTTTTCCATCGCAGCTGCATTTTATCTTCCTACCAGCAGTGCACAAGAGTTCTAATTTCTTCACATTATTGCCAATGTCTGTTAATTTCTGGGTGTTTTTTTATAGCAACCATCCTAATGAGTGTGAGGTGGTAGCTCTTGGGCAGATACACATGGAGATATAAAACTAGTCTCAATTTAAAGTATGGAAACCTGCAACCCAAGTTTTTTAGATGATATGAGGAAATCATTATTCATTTTCTTAAATGTGATCATGTAAGTGTGGTTATGTGCAAAATGACCTCACGAGGCAACACATGCTAAAGCACTCTGCATGAGGGGTTGGAGTATCTGCATATCACTCTCAAATGGTTCAGAGAGTCTGGGTAGGTAGGTAGCTAGGTAGATAGTTATAGACATATCAATAGAAGGTAGTTAGACAGACAGAGAGATATCACTAGATAGGAAGGTAGATAGGAAGGTAGGTAGGTAAGAGATAGATAGATAGATAGATAGATAGATAGATAGATAGATAGATAGATGATAGATAAGATAGGGAGATAGAAAGCTAAATACATAGAGAGTAAACAGAAAACAAGTGGAGTAAAGGCTATTGTTGAATCTAGGTGACAGGCATTTAGGTGTTCACTGTTTTATGTTCCAAATAACAACCTAGGGGAGAAAACCAAGCACAGCATGCACACCATGCACACACACGGTCCGGTCCACCCCACTGACCAATGCTCGGCCTGACCAGCTAGTGCAGAAGCCATGGCTGCTGTCCTGCCCTCCTCTGCTCTCCACTGCTGGGTGGCCTCTGCTGGGCCCAGACAGGTGGCAGGAGCAAGAGAGAACCCGGCCCAGTGGCCTGTGCCACCTGCTGTCCGCAGATCTGGATCCTGACTCACTGCACTCGAGGGCCTCCCTGCCCTGTGGTTCCCAGAGGAAGCTTCATGCGGCTTTTTTTCAGCTACATTCCCTGACTTTCTTCCTCCTGACGCCCTAAATCCTCTAATGAAGATGGGAACTGCGCCTGTGTCTCCTCCTCCCCTCCTCTGTGCCATCAGGACCTGAGCTCAGATGTTGCCCGCCTCTCCAGGTGTCTGTGGCATGTTTTGCAATGACTCTGATAATCACATGTGCCTTAATCTTCAGATGTATTTCAACCTAGTCTTATTTGTGTTCAAAGGTGCTTGCAGAGTCCTCTCTAAAAGGCAAGAAAAAGATATCTTTAGAGGCCCTTCTGATCCTCAGAAATACATCTTCTTAACTGGGTGATAATGAAGTATCCCAACTCTTTTCATGTCCGCTGAGAGGCAAAAGTCTGAGAATAAAGAAAACACACCACATCTTTCCGCCCTAGACTCGGTGATGCTTTCCAGCATCTCATCACTAGGTGGCAGTGACCCTCACAAATTCCTAATCAATGAAGCACCATCCAAACGGGCCTTCCATTCTTCCCAGCCGTTTTCCTTAGAAAAATAAACAACCCCTAATGCTTCATTTTGTCCTGGCCGCTTAGAGACTCTCAAGCAGCCGCATTCACAAAGACACTGAGTCTAAGACCCTGGATTCCGAGCAGGACACACGGAGAACTGGATGCCTGAGTCTCCCTCTGCGCCATGGGAGAGATCACCGTCTGTCCGCCTAACAAAAGAAATCTACCTTTCAAACCATTGTCCACTGAACACGGTAAGGAAAGCCAACCTGCTCCTGCAGAAGCCCCTACCCCTCCCACCAGCCCCACTTGGAGAGGTACTAAGCCCTGGGAGCCAGGAAGACCTCAGGCTAATTTTGCAATAGGTGTGGCCAGTGTGGCAGACAACTGCTATTCACCTGTAATACAGAACTTAATTTCATAAGTTAACCCACCCTCAGTCATTAGCAACCCCCCCCCTCTCTCTCACACACACACACACACACCAACAGCTTCTCCTTTCCCTCTAAAGCATTCATGAATTATTTCACAAGGAGCACAAAAAGAAAACAGAAAAATATGATTTTTTTCTTTTTATTGTTCCCTATAACTTTTTGTCAATTGCCTGTTATATGAACTTAAACTTTTTCTTTATTCAATAGAATTCACAAAATTGAAAACCTTAGTTGTTCACGCCATGTCTGTGGACAAGATAAGTAAGTGGGGACTGTAAAATGTAAACAATTCTTATAGCTGGCGAATTAGAATATTCTGTAAATAATATTAATCCTAGAAAATAACCTGTATGTCACCTCTTTTAAAATCTTCAATGAGTCGGCCCTGTCTGGGCTGTCAGCAATATGGGGTGGCTTTACAGAAGTGAGGGTGGTCAGCATGTCCTCTTTGTTCCCTCAGCTCTCTCCTCCCCCCACTCCCAACCCCGCCCCCTCCTCAGATCCTCATGTAATCCACTGACTGTTTGGGGTCTTTACTGGGGAGACTCAGAAAGGGTCTGTTCACTTCTGCGTTACTCACTAAGACACACTGCTAGCCAGCCAACAGAGTGAACTGATGGATGCTGATAGATGTCTGACCCTCCCCCAAGAGAGTTCCATGTAGACCTTCCTTCATACATCCCCCTGGAGCCCACACACTGAGGTCAAGATCTTAGGCCCTGCAGTCCACACACCAGGAGGCAGACCGAGAGCCTTCCTTGATCCTGCCTCACTCTTTGCACCTGGGACCTTCCCAGGTAAAACTGCTCCAGGGAGTCCACCAGCCCCACACTGGACCCCGGGAGCAGCTCTGCCAGTGCTGTGTCAGTGGGGAACCACAACTAGGTGGAGGGGGGCTAAGGACACCTTCTTGCACCCCAAACTCTGAGATTCTGTGACCGCACAGATACTCAATGCCAAGAGTGCCAAGAAGACAAGTACCTGCTTGCCAGAAAAGACCTCATGCTTAAAAGCCACGTAAGATTGCTGGATCCCAGGTGTCAGAGTCAAATACAGGAACCAGAATATCCCCAAGAGCTGTGATTCACACAAACACCCAGCCCTCCACTAAACTGGAATCCTCAAATGGCACAAAGCTGGGATTAGAGTAGGCAGTAGTTAGCAAAATGAAGGTTTGAACCAAAGTGAGACTCAGTTTGTACCAAAGTAGTCACATATTTTTAAACCTGCTCTTTCAGTTTTCCAAAAATACACTTCTAAAAATTATGCCCTGGCCGGTTTTGCTCAGTGGATAGAGCCTCGGTCTGCGGACTGAAGGGTCCCGGGTTCGATTCCCGTCAAGGCCATGTACCTTGGTTGCGGGCACATCCCCAGTAGAGGGTGTGCAGGAGGCAACTGATCAATGTTTCTTTCTCATCGATGTTTCTAGCTCTCTACCCCTCTCCCTTCCTCTCTGTAAAAAATCAATAAAATATATTAAAAAAAAATAAAAATAATAAAAATAAAAATTACTCAGGTGTTCCCATTAGTGATCACTTACACATCTAAATCAATTCTTTCAATAGAATGCTGGATGGATGGGAACTCTCTTTAGGCAGTGGTTCTCAACCAGTAGGTCTCGACCTCTTCGGGGGTCGAACGACCCTTTCACAGGGGTCGCCTAAATACATCCGGCATATTAGATATTTACATTAGGATTCATAACAGTAGCAACATTACAGTTATGAAGTAGCAACAAAAATAATTTTATGGTTGGGGGTCACCACAACATGAGGAACTGTATTAAAGGGTCGCGGCATTCGGAAGGTTGAGAACCACTGCGTTAGGGTCTCTCTCAATACGACTGGCGCTTCTCAACTGCTTACCTGCACCTGAATCACCGAAGATGTGCCCATTACTGAATCAGGTGCTGAAGACGGCGCCTGGAGTTCTGCATGCGAGCATGTTCCCTAAGTGACTCTTCTGCCTGGTCTAGATCATATACTCCCAGCCAACCACCCCTGGAGAATGCTTAACCAGCCGCTTTATGAGACATTCCCAAGGGAAACCCATAATCCAGTAGGTGCCAGCTAGCGGAGGCCTACCCCAGGGGACATAGTTGCTCCCTGGCCCCTGCCCAATGTCACCTCCTCAGAGAGGGCCCCCTTCTGCATCGGTCCTCCTTCCCCTGCTGTGCATCTGCATCTCTCAGAGCAGGTATCAACCTTTCATCTTGGAGTTTCTGGCAGAACACTTTGTCCAGTAGGAACCCGTAAATGCTATAGATGGGAGAAAGACAAGGATGGAGCCCCTTTTACCATTTGGGGTGTGAAGGTCGACTCTAAAAGGATAGCCAAATGCCACACCTCCATGTGTTAAAGACACAGGAATATGTAGTTAGCCCTACACACACAGTATTCTGAGCGGACTCAAGTGTACCGCATATGCAATTAGGGAAACATGCTGCACCGTGAAAGGAAAGAGCATAGGACTGTACCTTAGACTGGTCTCCACTAGCTCACCAGCAGTAAGGCCTTGGGTGTATGGCCTAATGTCGCTGGAGGTTCCAACACTGACAAAATAAAAATATTTGCCTGGCAAAGTAAATATGAAGAGTAAGAGGGTGGAGCATGGATTTCAGCTATACTCCTGGTTCCCAAAGTGACAGTGGTGGGAGTGAGAAGAAGCCAGACTTAAAAGAGCTGTACTCTACGCAGGTGAGTTCAGGGCCACCAGGAAGGCAGAGACAAAGAACAGAGTCATAGACTGAGATTACCTCCCTGTTGGAGTCCCACACAAATAATTACACCTTTAAAAGCCTGAGAACATTTCAAAAAGACAGGGTTTTAATACTTCACTATGTGCCTAGATGCATGATAACTGCGCTTTGTTACAAGTCATGTGAAAGCATTTGAAAGTTTTAGTATGACGTGAGCTTTACAGACCAGAATGTTAGTGTCTTCCTACAGATATCTGTCCTCCCATAATTCACACAGGAGAAGCCTCGGGCCGATCATGTAGCTAGGTGGATGGTACTTTGAACTGTTATGGTGGGGTAGGGAAGGGAAGGGAAAGGAAGCTAACATTTACTACATGCACGTTATGTCAGGCACTGTGCTAGATGCATGCAATACAGAGCCGCACTGAGGTTCTGCCTAAATGCATTTCTCTATACACAGCTTTTTGTTCTATTTTGTTTTGGAGTGGATAATACTGAAGTGTAACTGATATACAATGAACGGCACATATTTAATTTGAGAATTCGAACAGTTTTGAGGAATAAATATACACCCATGAAGCCATCACCACGATCAAAATAGTGAACATACCCATCACCCCCAAATTTCCTCCTGCTTCCTCATAATCCTCTCTCCCACCCTTTCACCA
This sequence comes from Murina feae, assembly GCA_004026665.1. Lineage (NCBI taxonomy): Eukaryota > Metazoa > Chordata > Mammalia > Chiroptera > Vespertilionidae > Murina > Murina feae. The sequence continues at coordinate 59,809 of PVJC01003724.1, read as the reverse complement.
CCTACCCGGGCCCAAGACAACCACAGTTCTGCTTCTGCCACTGTAGATTCGCTGACCTTTTCCAGAATTTTATATATGTGCAATCATAAACGATGTTCTTCTTCACCTGGCTTTTTTCAGCATTATTGTTTTGTGATTCAACCAGGTTGTTAGGTAGAGCGATAGTTCCTTCCTGTTCATTGCTGAGTAGTATAGTATTTCATTGTCTGAATAACACAATTTGTTCAGCAGTCACCTGTGGAGGAGCATTTGTGTTGTTTCCTCTTTTTGGTTATTACAAATGCTATGAACATTCGTAGCCACGGCTTTGGATATGTGATTTTTTTTCCCTTTGGAGTAAATAGCTAAAAGTAGATTGACCAGACATCTTCAGCCTTTTAAGATGCTCCCAGTGTGCCCTCTGCATATCTTCTCTGAGTTCTTTTTGTTACCTGGATGCAAGTTCTTTATCAGATATGTGTCTTTCTACCAGGCTCTGGCTCGGCTGTTCAGTCTCTAAAAGGCATCTTTTGAAAACAGAATTTCTTAATTTTGATGAAGCCTACTTTGTCAATTCTTTCCTTTATTATTGTGCCTTTGATGATATGTCTAAGAAATCTTTGCATAATCCAAGATCATGAATATTTTACCTTATTTTTTTTCATGAAGTTTTATAATTTTAGGTTTTACATTTAGATATACAATTTATTTTTAGTTCATTTCTGCGGGGTGAGGTATAAATTGATGGGCTATTTTTGCTGGTAGCTGTCTAATTTTTGTGGCACCATACTTTTGAAAACAATCCTTTCTCTACTGAATTGCTTTTGCACCTTTGTTGAAAATCAATTAATATATGTAGGGGCCTATTTCTGCACTCTCTATTCTATTCAATTGATTTCTTTATCTACCTAGATACCAAAACCACACTGTTTTGATCACTGTGGCTTTAGAATTAGTCTTGAACTTGGGTAGTATTAGTCCTCCAACTTTGTTCCTCCTTCTCAAAGCTGTGTTGGCTATTCTAGGTCCTATGCACTTTCATGACTGCAAATTTTCAGAATCATCTTGTTAATTCCTTTATTAAAAAGCCTGCTCGAATTTTTGGTAAGCTTGTATCTTAGGTAATTTGGTACCTAATTGAATCTTCAGATCAACTTGGGGAAACTTGACATCTTAAGAATATTAAATCATCTGACTGGTGAACATGGCATATTTTTCATATTATTTAGGTCTTTAACTTCTCTCAGCATTATTTTATAGTTTTCAATAAATAAGTCTTTTACATCTTTTACTTATTACATGAATAAGTCAGATTTACCCCTAAATATTTCATATTATTTGGTACTATTATAAATAGCTTTTTGTTTCAATTTCTGTGTATTACTAGTACACAGAAATTCAAAATATTTTTGCATATTGATCTTGTCTCCTATAATCTTGCTAAATTTACTGACTAGTTCTAATAGATGTTTTTATCGATTCCATTAGAATCTAACTGAAGGAAACCAAACTAAACCAAACTAAAGGTAGTATTACTCCACATACATAAAACCTAGAAAATATAAACTAATCTATAGTGACAGAGCATTAGCCAGGAAAGGGAAGTGGGGAAAGAAGTTATAAAAGGAGACTTTTAGGGGCGATAGATACATTAATTCTTTTCATTGTGCTGATTTTGTATTTACATGCAAATGTCAAAACCTTATCGCATGAATCACTTCAAATATATGTAGACTATTACGTATCAATCAAGCCTCAAAAATTTGTTTAAAATTTTTAATTAGTTGGAATGAAACTTTCCACTAAATTTTTGAATTAGTTGGATCCAAATTCATGTAGTTACAGGGTGAAAAAGGGATAATATCAAAGGATGATCATCCAAAATTAAGATGGAATTCATTAAGAATAAGCATAGCCCTAACCAATTTGGTTCAGTGGATAGAGCGTCGGCCTGTGGACTGTAGGGTCCCAGGTTTGATTCTGGTCAAGGGCATGTACCTTGGTTGCGGGCACATCCCCAGTGGGGAGTGTGCAGGAGGCAGTTGATCAATGTTTCTCTCTCATTGATGTTTCTAACTCTCTATCCCTCTCTCTTCCTCTCTGTGAAAAATCAATAAAATATATGTTTAAAAAAGAATAAACATAAAATACTGATGTTTTGTTTAAAAATCTACTCACCCTGACCGGTTTGGCTCAGTGGATAAAGCATCAGCCTGCGGCTAAAGGGTCCCAGGTTCGATTCTGATCAAGGGCATGTGCCTTGGTTGCGGGCACATCCCCAGTGGGGGATGTGCAGGAGGCAGCTAATCGATGTTTCTAACTCTCTATCCCTCTCTCTTCCTTGCTGTGAAAAATCAATAAAAAATATTTTTAAAAAAATAAAAATAAAAATCTACTCTATAAGGTCAGCATGGCTGACATCTTATTTGACAGTAGTTCTTGTCAAAGAGACCTGGTATGGTTAGCTGACCAAAGCCCAAACATAAGTAATGAACATGGAACATAAATGATGTTGTGGGTCACAGTAATAGAAGCATAGACTCCAAACCATGGTGACAAGCCCTCTCTCCTTGACCACGTCCAGAACAGTGCATCCAGCCAAGCCCATGTGTTAGGAGAAAATAGAAGAAGAGAGAACATCTGAAAGTGGGCTACTGTTGAAATGATCTCAATGAGTTATATGCACAGGAATGGAAGGAGCTCCACATGGTTAACACGGAAAGAGAGGGCTCGGGACATCTGGCGGTGGCCGCAGATATGTGTTCATAATTTGAGAGCAAACTGGATCTGTGGCCATCAGAGCCAACAGAAAAGCCAGCAGGTGAGAGGCAGAGAAGAAGAAACCCTCTGGAAACACCGGCAGCCTCACACGACAAGGAGGGCCTCCTCGCGGGCAGAATGCCAGGGCTTCCCTGGTGGGGATTAGGGGAGAACTGCCTCACTGGATGAGAAGCAACTTCCCAATACGGTCGTCTGGCTTTTCTGATGTTACTGGTCTTAAAGGACTTACATCAGAGTCCACAGTCATGGTTTTCATTGCAATATAAACCTCATACTCTCTGTTCCACAAACAACTTTGCCTAATCTATAAGCTTTTCCACAGTACCAAATGTGAACCACCAAAAGGACAAACAGTGTTATTCTGGGGGTTTTCTTTAAAATCTAAAGTTAAGGAAATTGTTTTCCTTATTGCAGGCTTCTGAAGGGATAGTAGGCTGAGAGTTGATGCAGGAAGAATGAGGTCTCAGGAAACCAAGAGTAGGGGTGGGACCTACATACACTGAGTGCCAGTCCTATGGGCAGGGCGGGGAGTCAGCTTCATCCCCATCTGCTTCCTGAGCAAACAGCTGTCCATCAAGCAAACCACTAGGACTCACACAGCTACTGAGCAGCAGTGTTCAGATTCAAACCCACATCTTGAAACCATCGCTGGGGCTTTGTCCCTGTATGTATTTGCCCTGGGCATAAAGGAAGCCTTTGATAAGATTTTATAAGAGGCCAGCATGACATGTTGGGAAAAGGAAGGCAAGCTTGGATATGTGGTCCCGCGGATGGAAATATTCCACCTGAGCTATAGATTCCCAGGGCCCCATCCAGGGTGTGGCACAAATAGTTCCCCGGTAATCATTTGTTAGTTATGTGTGCAAGAGGTGTTTGTTCAGCACACTAGTAAATACTAATATTACCCAATGACCTATGGGGAGTGCAAGATAAGACAAGAACCTTTTGCTCTTGGAATTTATGAGGAGGGAAATCAGAGCCAACAGAAAGGCCTCTGTGACGATAGAAGGAAAGATAGAGGCTTCAAAAGAAATCTCTGAAGGAGTTTCTGTGACTCATTATAGCAATACTACTGTACTGAGCACCACTAAGGCCTGGGCACAAAGCATTCTACATACGTTGCTGTACTTCTCTCTCCTAACTTAGACTTGATGGAATAACCACACAGTGTCAGTGTTAGACCTAGAAGCCAGCTTCTCCATCCTCCCATCAAAGGAAGGCTGGCCTCTTTATAAAACACCTGGCAACCAGTTGTCCAGCCTCTGCTAAACGCATCCCCAGGACTCAACAATAGGCCAGTGGTAGATATCTGAACACAGTCATGATGCCGAGAAAGGTGTTACGGTCACCTGCAAAAGCCTGCTTAGATCATGGGGCCAAGAGCTGTGTCCCAAAATAGGAGGGGAAGAGAGAGCAGCTGTGAGTCTGACACACGTGCTTTAGTCACAGGCCTCGCTGTGTTCTCCTGCAGGCTCTTTGTTCAAATCTGCTCCATGCCTCGCTGAAACCCAGCCAGCGCCGTCTGGGGAAGGACCCATGGCTGAAGATGAGACATTGCTTTTTTCAAAAGCTATCCCGGAAATTTCCCTGGGAAAATCCAGTACCGAATCCTCAAGGTCAGAATCCTACAGTTCTCGGCTACTGCACGAGGCAACTGATGTCAGTATCGGCTTTTGGAGAAACTACTGCACATTTCAAAAATCAAAGAAGGAGTAACGGATTGGCAAAATGGCTCCTCGGCTATCGACGGCACAGTTATTGCTGAGACATAAAACACTCTGGAACCGAAGCCAGAGAGAACAAAGCCCGAGTGTGTGATGTTGGTTTTTATGCCAGAAAATACAGACTCCACGCCACTTCTGGATCTATTGTGGGGTGTCTGCTGGCAGAAACCTTTGTTGTTTCTGATACTACAATAGGAAGAGTCCTTTCTGTTTGCACACGGCTGAGTTCGTGTCTGGGATGGAGGCAGAATGCACAAAAGAAGTCTTTTATCATTTCTAGACAAATGAGTCAGATATTACCCGTGCCTGGATAGTAGACACACAGAGAAATCAAATTAGCTCTGCTGGGCCACAGAGAGCCATCCAACTCTTTCAGATCCAACTCCCAGATTAACACGGAATAAAAGGGCTGAGCGGAAATCTGTGAATAGACTCACACCTTTGCTAGCACAGAGGCTGCTGCTCAAAACTATTAAGGGTGCCAGCACCTGGGTCCACCTCCCACCAACTCTGTGCAAACACTGACCCTGCTTTCAGGGCAGCCACACAAACGGCCCCGTCTACCCACTGCTCTGATGCCACTCCTTCCTTTACCTGAATGCTGGCTCTCACTAAATTGAAGGAATAATAACATAAATTACAAAGGGGCCATTTTTTGAGTGCTTTCTCTCAGGCATTATACATGGTGTGTGCGTATGTGTGGATGTGTGTTTATGTGTCTCTGTATATATTTGTGTGTATATGTGTATATAGTTGCATGTGTGTATGTTTACATGTACAGTTATATTTACTGTGTATGTTAGCGTGTGTGTGTGTGTGTGTGTGTGTGTGTGTTGAAAAGATTTGGATATTATGAAAAGCAGTTTTCGGTTGGAGAAAAGGAAGTTACTTGAGGAATAAAGACATCCGATGTCCTAGCCGGTTTGGCTCAGTGGATAGAGCACTGGCCTGCAGACCGAAGGGCCCTGGGTTTGCTTTCGGTCAAGGGCACATACCTTGGTTGCAGGTTCCTCCCTGGCCTGGACCCTGGTCAGGGCACATTCAGAAGGCAACCAATCGATTTGTTTTTCTCACATTGATGTTTCTCTCTGCCTTTCCCTCTCCTTCGACTTTCTCTAAAAATCAATGGAAAAATATCCTTGGGTGAGGATTTTTTTAAAAAAAATAAATAAAATAAAGGCATCCAAGAAGGAGATACCTTGTACAGGAAGTGAAGGCTTGAAATACAAAGCCAAATTTTCCACGTGGGCAACTTTTTTAAAAAATATATTTTATTGATTTTCTTTTTACAGAGAGGAAGGGAGAGGGATAGAGAGTCAGAAACATTGATGAGAGAGAAACATCGATTAGCTGCCTCCTGCACAATCCCCACTGGGGATGTGCCCACAACCAAGGTACATGCCCTTGACTGGAATCGAACCTGGGACCCTTGAGTCTGTAGGCCGACGCTCTATCCACTGAGCCAAACCGGTCAGGACCACATGGGCAACTTTGAGCTCAGATGCTCTACCTGGTTGAGTCCACTTGCTGCTAATTACATCTCTTCCTCAATATCTCTCTCTCCGAAAGTAACATCATTTCCCAGTTAACATATGATATAACAGGTACATGTCTACAATACATGGTCCAGAATAATGCAAATACTCCATAAGTATCCAGGCTTTGCCAAGCCAGGATCCTTCAAGTATTCCCAAATATTTTCTTAGCTGTCCAAAAACACCCCCTGTCTTAAAAAGCCAGACACCAAATTCATGCCTCGAACCATGCCTGAGAGCAAGAACGCCTTCCTCTGTCATTTGTGTGTGACAAGCTCAGGATTTACAGTAGCCACAGCCCATCTGGAATCCTGAGAAGCCTTTTCTACTCTCAAAAAAGTCCACCACACCCAAAGCATCCCAGAACATCTGTGTGTACAGGAGCATGTAGAGGTGAAACCAGTAAGACATGAGCTCATGGAATTAGTTGGGAGAAGAAAAACATGATCATTTGAAGAGATAAATATAATGAATCATGTGACTGCACATGTTTGTTGGTAAGGAAGTAAGACAGTTCAAAGTTGCCATAGAAGATGGGGTTGGGGGTCCCTAGCAGTGGACTGGGAGAGTCAAGCACATGTGGGGTTCAGACCAGGAGACCAGGAGCCCTGGTCAAAGAGGAAGAGGAGGTCAGGGTGAGGAGAACAATGCACAGAGAGCCTGCTGTGGGCACAGGGTCACAGGTCACACATAGTTCAGCCCTGCAATCATGGAAGAGTAACTCCCTAGGGCAGACACACAAGACATCTAGGCCCTTCCACCCACGGGCCCAAGGATCACAGTCCCTCAAATTGTCTTAGGTGTCGATTAAACTCAAAGTACCATACCACGTGTTAAAGGGCTACCAAAGAATGTACAAAGGACACTCCAAGTCCCCAAAGCATTTATCATTCAGTTTGGAGAGAACATAAGCAAGCACTTTGTGGCACCACACAGAGCCAACACACCAAGGCTGCTGCTGAGAGCATTCGGCCCACAGGTGTGCTGCAAGCTGACATTCATGGGAGGGAAGGAGGGAGGGAGGGAAGGGAGAGGGAGTGGGAGGGGAGAGGGGAGGGAGGAGAGGGAGGAAAGAATGGTCCTGCAGCCTTCTGAGCAGTGGGTCAGGGCACAGGGCACTCACTGAGCAAGCGTCACCTAGAGCACAGGACACCTCTAGTACCTCCAGGCTTCAGCTGTGACACGCCCCACTGGGCAAGCGCTGTGCTGGTCCTGTCCCATAATGAATCCCAAGTCTGGTAGCAATTCTCCCGCAGTTTGGAATTTCTCATGAGTTGATATGAGCTTTGGTTTCTGAGATAGAAACGGTAATGCAGTTAGACATAAAACTCATCAAATGGCTCTTCCGTCAAGCCCAGCAGCAAGAGGCCAGTGAGATGGAAGGATTGGCTTGCCTCTTACCTGCACCTGGCCTGGAAGTCCAAGTTCTGTCTATGGCCTCTGGCCCGACTGTGGCAAGACCCACTTGGAGAGGCTGCTATGTGAACTGGCCATGTGGCCCTAAACATCTCACATCATATCCCTGGGCCTGTTTTCCCATCAGCGCAACAAGATTGTCATTCCTGTTCTGAGGTGGAAAGACCTTGCCAGATGCCCAGTTTTGAGCTTTTGTCCTCCAGGCTTCAAGTACCTTACCCCTCTCCCTCCCTTAAAGTCATCCTGCCCAAATCCAACAAAATCCTAAACGGGCAGGAATGAAGGCTCGTCCCAGGATGCTAGAACTGAATCTGCCATCTCTCACTTTAATTTCCACAGAAAACTACCTGAGCAATCAGGGTACCTACCCACACCCCGAGTGAACGGCACTCTGCTACATCCTGACGTCACTTCTTCAGAAGCTGTCCCAGCTGCCCTTGTCCCCGTATTGCTCAGCCTTCCCGAGGTGCATCCCCATGAATGCCTTGCTCTGCTCTATCACAACACACAATGCAGGAATGATTCCTTGTACAATTACCTGTCTTCTCCACTTGGCCCCCACACTCTGTGAAGGGAAGGGCCACATTCTTCCTGGTCATTGCTGCACTCCCATATGGAGACAGAGGTGGTCAGGGAAAACTTCTCACACTTAGCATTTTTTAGACTAGAGACTGACAGCTTTGTGCAGAGGCAGTACTGTAGCCAATAAGATTTATCGGAGACACGATTATTGCTCAGTGTAGACTAGATACTGAATGAGATTTCTGGAATCCAGGATTGCTAGATAATCACCGAACTGCTCCATGTAGGCAGTTTTTTTGGGAAGGGACATGCAAGAGCTACCCTGGGGAAATGTTCCTCTGCAGGTTTCCAATCTCAGGCCTGCCTGGAAGAATGTGGACTTGGCCAGCATCCATAATCATGTGAGCAGTTCTTGAAAATAAACCTCTCTTCTCTCTCATCTCCTTGCCTCTGAGGAAGTTGCTCTGCCTGAGAGAATTCCAGAGATCTGGGACCCAGAAACACCAGATTTGGAAAGAACATGGGGTAGACGTGGGACTAGACGTGCAAGGATTGATAGAGAATTTGTGAAAGACCTGGCCACACACTGACCTCCTGACTCCACCTGGAGCACACGCCACTGTCAGGTGTGTGCCCACTAGGCTTTCCTTTAAGAAACGTGAGCTGCGGTAGAGAGAGACAAAGGCAGCAAATATGGACCACAGAGTGAACATTTCCACCTTCTGCCTCACAGCGGTTCCCCAGCTTCATAACGTCTCCTGGCTTCTTCGCCATTAGTGAGGTCCAGCAGCTGGAAAATCCGACCATCTCCTCAGAACACGCATGGAACATTTCATGTTTCATTCTTCTTTTTTTATTTTTAATAAAGGGGATCAGAGAATGAGGCAATTATAGGTAGGGGCAAAGAGGGTAATTTGTGAGTTTTTTAAAAGATTTTTTAATGAGTTTTACCAAAAGAGGAAGGGAGAGGGAGAGAAAAAAAACAAGCCCCCTTTCAAAGATTGAGCCTGCAACCAGGGTATCGAGACTGTTCTGACTGGGGATCAAATCTGAAACCTTTTGGTGCACAGAATGACACCCAACCAACTGAGCCACACTGGCCAGGGCTCATGTTTCATTCTTAACATATATGCACACCCACAGATCACCAGATATTTGAGAAAATCCCACCAAATAAAAGATAAAGGAATAGACAAACATGAACGAAAACAAGATATTAGAGGATACAGTTAATTCAAGAAAGATAATAGAACTTTACTTTTTTTCTATTTTCAGAGATATTCAAAGGAACACTGCACCAATGACCAAAAGAATTGCATGTTATGAAAAAAGTACTAGAAAAGAGCACTGAAAAGCCAAAACAAATAGTTGGCAAATTTTTAAAATTATAAAAAGTTAAGGAGACACAGTTTTGCAATTCTTCTAGATAATAGAATGGGATACAAAGAAAATAACAATGAGTGGAAAACTATGAAAAAAATGAAGCTTAACCCACAATAAACAAATATAAAGAAAAAACTAGAGAAAATCATCCAAAAATAATACAAGATCATTTCTCATAAACAAAGAACATTCCTCACCAGCAGAACGGGAGAGAAATTTTAGAATATCAAAAATAAAGGCGAGATCCTAAAAACAAAGGGAAAAAGACCCACAGAGATGTCTGGCTGTGTCCTTCTGGTGCCAGTCTTCTTATCACTGTCGCAAGGTACTGGAAGGCAAAGGAGCCAAAGTCTTCAACTATAGAGTGTTGTGGGGGTTTTTTCAAACAAACTTTGTACATCTAGCTAAACTATAATCAAATGTGTAGACTTAAAGATACATTTTCAAACATGCAAGCACAAAGAAACTTAACTCAGGTGTACATTTTTCTAAAAGCAAATAAACTAGGAATAGATTCCTGAAAACAAAGGAGTGAAATAAAACTTAAGTGCTCATTAATTTTTATTTTCCTCCTTCTCCCTCACAAGAATGTTCTTCCATTGTTAGGCTGGTTTGTGTTGTTATTGTTGTGTTTGTTTGTTTGTTCGTTGGTTTTGGATGGGCAGTATTTGTAACACCAAATCAAGAGGAAAAATAGAAAGACAAAAGATGTGAATATTATGAATAGAAAATTAGATTTTTAAAGAATTTAAAATAATTATCTGAGACACTGATGAAAAGAAGAAAGCAGATGGGAGAAGAGAATTTTTAAGAAGAATTATTGTTGCCTAAATAGGCCCAACATGGTGTTTGAGAAGTCAAGTGTAAGTGATATTTGGATTATTTTAAAATAAATTTTTCACTGACCAGAGGTCTTCCTTTTACCTCAAAGCTTCTATGAGGCCGGACCACTTGAGTCATGTCTTTATAGGGTTATCAATTGACAATAGTAATCTCAGTCTCAAATTACATAATCACATTATATAATCAAAGGAAATATAACAAGATAAGTCAGGAAAGAGAAGCACCCGATTTAGGTGGAATCAAGATATAACACTTATTCTTTGATCAAGAAAAACTGAAAGGTAAAGTTAACTGTAGCTATATACATGCTAAATAAAAGCAGAAGACAAAATAAAAGGATTTTTAAAAAACAATAGTAAGAATGCATAAAAGAAAATAACTTGTACAACAAAACAGGACTCAGAAAACTTTCCATCTTGTTCTAAGCTCTGCAATAGTTGACAGAGCATCACAACTGAATGTTCCTTAAAATAGAACATCTCCTCAGCAAACTCCCAGCTGATTCTTGCCCTGGAAATCCACTCTTCTATCCATGCAATGATACTTGAAATAGAAATAAGAATTACCCATATTAAAAAGTGAAAATTATATTATGATTTTCAGATATCCTATATTTAAAAGGCTAATATGCAAATCAACCAAGTGGTGGAACGACCGGTCACTATGAGGCACACTGACCATCACACGCTCAACACAGGAGCTACCTCCTGGTGGTCAGCGTGCTCCCACATGGGGAGCGCCACTCAGCCAGAAGCTGGGCTCACAACTGGTGAGTGCAGCGGCGGTGAAGAGAGCCTCTCCTGTCTCCATGACAGTACTAAGGATATCCGACTGCTGGCTTAAGTCATCAGTGGGACATGCCCTGCGGGCTCCCAGGCTGGGAGAGGGCACAGGCCAGGCTGAGAGACCCTCCCCCCCAAGTGCACAAATGTCATGCATCAGGCCTTTAGTTAATCTATAAAAATTTGCAAATCAACTGAATGGCCAAACAGCGGAACAACTGTCCAGATATCCTTCCAGATGAAGCCGCAGCTGCAAAGGCCAAGGCAGCTGGGGCTGCGAAGGCCTACTCTTGCACAAATTTCATGCATAGGGTCTCTAGTATAATTATATGCTTAACAACCCAAGAAAATCAACACTAACAGCAACCACCACAATAAGCCACCTGAACTAATGAAGAATTAATAAAGTACTCAGATTCAAAATAAACCTACCAAAACTATAATCATCCTAAGTCCACTTTACCTCATATTTTTAATTGTTTCAATGCGTCTGTGTTCTCTTGTTACCTCTTCTGAATTTCCTAATCAGCTGTAAGGTATAATGATTATGATAAGTAACAATGATAACTATCATTTATCAAGTGCTTACTATGTTCTGTGTACATGACTTATTCATCAAATATAATGTTAGTAACTTCCAATAAGGCATTATCCTCAATTTGTAGATTAGAATACTAATGTAGAGCAAGGCTGTTTCCCACACAGTTGCATTTATAGTGGATGGAAAATCTGGATTTTCAGCTCACATTTGTCTGGATACAAAGTCTGTTCCCTTTACTACATATACCTCTCCTAGGGGTGTATACATGTATACGTCAGCATTGATGATGAGCTTGGGCCTCTGCCCAACCTTCACACCTTATATCAGTGATTTTTAGCAAAAGGTTTGTTTGCAAGAAGGGCACCTTTCAAAAAGAATGCCACCTAGACAAAAGATTCAATGCTAGCCACCTACCCACGACCCTGGGAATCTGGGGCCACAGATGCATGACATTCGGCAGCAAGCGGGGATGTCGTCTTCCTCTCCCAGAGTAAACTTCTCCCGCTGCTGTCGGAGATGAAAATGCACGTTGCTGCTCCAGTGCTCTCATTCAGCGTCTTGCTGACGAGGAGAATATTTTCTCTAGGCCTTTTATTTTTGTCCTCACCCAGCTGACGTTCTATTTTTCACTCATTTTATTTAGCTTCTTTCACATTTTGTATTGTTCTTCTTTGAGTTCTTATTTTCATTCTAATTTTTTTACTCATTTTTGCAGGGTATAGATGTTCTGCCCTTTGCTCCTTCTAGACTCAACCCCCTGTCCTCATGGGGTTTGGTTTAAAATTATGTTTAATATCTACCATCACTATTGACTATGGGAATGTCAGCAGAGAGCTGTAAGTTTCCAGGTCCGAGTTCCTTATGAGTTCAAGGCATAAGCTCACGTAGAGGGCAGAGAGCTCACAGGCACAGGAGAAGATGTGGGGGTGGGAAGTTCAGTAAGCAGTGCTTGGGAACTAGGGCCTTCATTTTCTCTAAATTTAAAAAAAGAGAATAAATAACTAGGGAGGAAATTGAAGAAAAACATCTCTAAGTTTCCTCCAGTAGGTCACCTACATAGACAGTTGCACATTTTCATAATTTCTTTTAAAATAGTGATGTGTATACCTAGAAAGTTCCATATACCCCCCATTCATCCTAAAGGGTAAATTTATATTCTTTAAAAAGGGGTGTGCACATAAAAAGATTTCAATCTCACTAATCCTTAGGGAAATACAAATTAAAGCTATTTTCACACTCATTAGGGTGGCCATATCAAAAAAAAATCCATAGGAAATGATAAGTGTTGGCAATAATGTTAAGAAATATAAACACACATTGCAGGAACAGCCACTGTGAAAAACAGGATGGGATCCCTCAAAAACGTAAACACAGACTTCCCACAGGATCCAGAAATCCCAATTCTGAGTATACAGTATATACAAAAGAATTGAAAGCAAGGACCCAAATAGGTATCTGCATACCTGTATTCATAGCAGCTTGTGCACACTGGTCAAAAGGTAGAAATAACCCAAGTGTCCATTGACAAATGAATGTATAAACAACATGTGGCACATTCATACAACTGGATATTATTCAGCCCTAAAAAGGAAAAACAATCTGACACATGCTGCAATATGAATGAACCTTGAGGACATGGTGCTAAGTGAAATAAGCCAGTCACAAAAGGAATAGTAACATTTAGCAATATGGTTCAACTCATAGGAGGTCCCTAGAGTAGTCAAATTCATAGAGACAAAAAGTAGAATCGTGCGTGCCTGGAGTTGGGGAAAGGGGACTGGGGACAGAGTTTCGGTCTGGGAAGATAAAAAATTTTCTGGTGATGGTTGGTGGTGATGGCTGCACAATGTGAATGTGCTTCATGTGACTGACGTGTACACTTAACAATGTTTAAGATGGCAAATTTTATATGTGCATTTTGCTACCATTAAAATTAAAATTTTAAAGGAGTTGTCAACTTATTCTGGTGGCCTCCACACACAAATTCAATGCAGACAGCATTACTAGGGTTCAGAGGGGTGGGAAGCAAGTCAAGAGACTGGCAAAGAGAGATTTAAACTGAATAGGGCCTAGCGAGGTCAGCTTCAGTGAGAGGGAAAGGGGGACGAGGAGAAAAGACACCAAAGGCAAAAGGCACAAAGATAGATACACAGAACAATGAATGAGAAGCAAACCACTGAGTCTCCCAGTTCTATCCCCTGCACCCCACCCCACCCTCACACACACATCATTAATCTCTTGAACTTTGTGTAACCATCATATTCCGTGAGGAGTGGGAGGGAAAGACAAGCATACACGCATGTACACATTCATCCACATACACACACAGAAACTCATGCACACACACTTATGTACAGCCTAATATATCTGTGTGGCCAGCAACATCCTCATTAATGCCGTCCACTTCCCTCCCATCCCACTCAAGAGAGCCACAGGCACCTGTCAGAGGGATCCCACCAGCCTCAAATGTGTGCTACTTACTGCCTGCTGTGGGGTTCTGAAGGAAGAGAAGGGGGAGGAAACAGCCAACCATCCCCTCTGACTCCTCCCCAACAAAAGATGCTTGTCTGTGCCTTGGGGATCTGTGTACCTGACTAGCCCCTCCTACAGAAGTGGGAGAGGAGGCGAAACATGAGGTTGTGCAGTAGATTGACTATGTTACTACATACTCTCTCCCAACACGCTCATTCCACTGGGCTCATAAGCCAAGTGAGAACACAGCCAGGCCTCTCACAACCAGGGCAGAGAGTTAGAGAGGCAAAGTGCCTCAGAAAATTCATTCCTCACACAAACCCAGATCACGCACAGTGGGCCCCAGAAAATGCCTTGTTCGTAACATAAGTCTGAGCTAAGTAATGCATCTCTCCAGCGACCTCTCGGGGAATGCCAAGTCTTCAGAAACACAGACTTGCATCATCTCTAAGCACAGGGAAAAGAATCAGAGTCCAGCAAAGCGCCCTCCCCCAGGTGGGAAGTAGATTGACTATCGGAAGAAAGAGGAAAACAGAATGTCTGTTTCAAGAGAACATTGTTCCTGAGAACAACCTGTCATGGAAAGGGAAAGTGCAATTTAGAGAAATATGAACAAATGGAGAGTTTGTTTATAATTGGCAATTAATATAGGCTCATTATGCTAATGCGAGAGTGAGGAGAAGGCCAGGATTGCCTTTAATGACTTTTAATTGGGTTAATTGAGATTGCTAGCTCATTTCCCACAGAGCCGGACTGCAGTTGGGGGCTTCCGGTGCACAAATCCCTTTGGGGTGAGGAGGCCTCCATGTCAAGGACGGTGGAGGAGGAGGACGGGAAAGCACAGTCCCTGTGACTTCAGCCAATACCCCAGGCCCTCCAGAGTCCACGCTCAGCCCAGGGCAGAGGGGCCCATGACTGCTTATGGCAACAGCCCCTCTGACCCCAAAATGATGACACCGCCTGGGGGCAGGGAATCGAGGCATCAGACAAACAAGACCCCGCCCCGGCTTCCCACGTGCTGGGTCAGTAAGCAAAAGGCACTTGCATCTGCATGTTGCGTGTGAACATTGTCATTCTCTGGAAACTGCCTCTTGCGGGTTCATTAAAATCATTGGTTCCATTAACTAAAACTTGCATGCCTCCCAAACATGCCATTTTATTGGTACCTACACAGGCCCAGCCACATGGAAAATCCACAGTACAGAGCTTTGCTGAGGGCAGACGCTGGGCCCACGGCTCTGCCACCACCTTACAAGCCCACTTTCCCTTCCCTCCAACAGCCATACGCCGATTACCATTTGAAAGGTGAGAAATCTGAGGTCCGGTCAAGTCTCAGAGCTGGTCAGTGCCTGAGCCAGGATGGCCTGCCCCCTTGGCCACGAAGCCTCCCCGACCTAGAGCGTGGCCACCTTACTCCTCCTGAGCCCCCAGAGGCCAGGTGTTCCTGCCACCTTGCCTTCTGTCCTGTTGACCCAGACACTTCCTGCCTGGCCCTGATCTGCCCCCTAAATGGGGAACTGGGGGCATGGGGTGAGGCTCCAGCTGTGCCCCAGAGCCATCCTGTTCCCAGAGACAGGAAGGCTGCAGCAATGATAACAGGTTTCCTTTGGTGGGAAACAGGAGTGCGCGGGCTTGACGACTGGAAATACTGGGAGGAGCAAGAAGGCTGAGTGGGATGGAGCCCGGTGCATCCCAGCACCTTCTATTCATGCTCTGAGAACAGCTTGGGAGGAATTGGGGCATCAAAGAAATGAAGGCCAGTTTAGACAAGCTTAATGGACTGCCAAAATTTCAGAACATTCAGCTGCGTACATCCAGTGGACAGTGGAAATAGAGAGCTGAAGCTTAGCAGAGAGGTGAGTCTAGAGCTAAAGATTCCGAATGAACTTAGGTGCAAACTGCAGTTGAAGGCACGGGAAGGTAAAGCAGGAAATAAAGAAGGGCAAGGATGGGAGCTGCGAAGGAGATTTTCAAACGTTTGCCAAAAACCAGCCTTGGAAGCCAACTAGTCCCTAAATAACCTAAATAGCCTACCCTTAGCCTCTGCTCTTCATTATTAGCATAGATCCTTACATTTGCAGTAATACATAAGTGATCTTTTCCTCCTCGAATCCCAGATTTTGAAAAGAATATTCACAGGAGCAAGGGCAACTGTCATCTTTAAAATGAGAACTTTCAAAATCTGGGATTGCGTTAGTAAAAAGACAATGGTATGTAATGACTATACTAGCTCCTCTCAAATCCTTAGAAAAGATCAAATAAACACTTTCAGGCAAACAGAGAGAAGGTACACAGGCCACCATCACTGTCAACCTCCCACTGGAGCAGAATTGACACCAGCCCCCACGCTGTCTCCATGTGGTAATCAGTGGTTAACGTGTGCTGGGAGTTAGGAAAACAGTCTGACTTTGAAAAATGAAGTAATAGCTCCTCAAAATTAAAAAAAAAAAAAAAGGAAGAGCTCTAGCCTATTAATTCCCATGCCACACACATTAGACGTTTCATAAAGTCACAGCTAGGTCACCACTAGTCCCTTGGCTTCTACATCCAGTCCCTTCTGCTCTCTGGATGTTCCTACTTCACAGCTTGGGTCAGTTTCTTCCTTCCACCCACTGCCTTCAGTCGGTACTCTTCATATGGGTGTCCTCTCCCCCAGGTCTGCTTTTGTTTTCACACTTCAGTCTCTCCCTGGCTGAGGAAGTCTCTCTTGATTCTCCCTTATACCCAAGCAATCACCAAGTCTTGTCAATTATAGTTCCTAAACATTCCTCAAATCTGATCACTTCTCGCCATCACAGCTGTTGTCCTACATCAGATCACCAACATATCTATTTCTGGGACAGTCCTCCCATTCATCATTGTCTCCACCCAGCAACTCTGTTTCACAGCTTTCTTTTCATCCATTCATCTATGCATCTTTGCATCTATCTATCCATCCATCTACTATCATCCATCCATATATCCTTCCATCAATTCACCCACTCACCCACCCATTCACCCAACCAATCCACTCATTCATCCATATACCTATTTATTCACCATCCACCCACTCATCACCTACCCACCCACCCACCCATCCATCCACACATTCACCAATTCCTTCATCCACTCCCCTATTTATTAACCTATCTATTATATATACATATACTTACCCATCTATGCATCCATCCACACACCTGTCTTCCCATCTATCCATCCACCCATGCACCCACTCACCACCCATCTACCGACCCAATCATACTTCCATTCATTTATCTACACCCACCCACTGACCCACCCATTCACCAATTCATTCATCCATGCATCCATCCCCTCATCTATTCACTCATCCATTATACATCCATGCGTACATTTACCCACCTATCCATCCATCCACACACCCACCATTCATCCACTAATCCATCATCCATCCACTCAACCATTATCCACCCACCCAACTATCCATCCCATGGTCATGTGATAGTCAGTGTGTTCCCCCCTAGAGAGATAGCTTGCATCTTTTCCTACAATGGCTCTTCACTACACTTAGATAGAATATAAACTTCTCAAAGTGACAGACAATGTTCTTTAGGGTTCATCCCTGGTTACTGTCCTGACCTCATCGCTTGCAATCCTTCCATTCTCGAGTTCCAAGCTCCACACAAGGAGTTCATCTCATTCCCAAGCAGGTTACCCCTGAGTCTCTCACCTGCATCCAGTTCTCAGCACAACTTGTTATAAGGTATGATCTTGACCACCCCCATGCCCTTATGTGTAGCCATAAAAAGTGCAGAGGGGCTGGGGAGACAAAAAGAAAATCTTAAGGTCAGATTGAGCATGCCCTTGAATGTTTAAACTAAGAAAGTTGGCCTCTTTTAAATGAACTATCAAAGCCGTATGTATGAAATTTCATACATCTAAACTCTTTTCTAATAATGAAGCGCGTTAGCGTACATGTTGTTTGAAAACCTTCCACAGTGCAATTTTGGTGTTAAAACGTATGTTGGTGGAGCTATTCCACACAAGCAATGAGGAAGTTTGGTAAGTGTTTTTCCACTAGTCTTTTGTCTCGCCTTGGAAGCTTCCCTGATTAGGATGCAAAGCCCTGAAGATGCACCTGTGGAGAGGAGAAAGTGAAAAATAAAGACTTTTTTCAAATATTTCCAAAGCCACTGGACTGGTGTTCACTGCAGTCATCTTTTCTGGCTAGTGGGTTCCCAGGCCCTATTGGTTGCTAAATATTTAGACTACCACCGTAGCATGTAGGGTGCCAATTGTGCACCCAAGATAAAAAAACAAAAGACTTCCTTTCCATACAGAAAAACCCAAATCCTTAAGCACAGGTTTAGTGAATGGCAAGTGCACAAGACAGGGTGAGTCTGCGGCCCCCAGTGGAGTCAGATAGCTCACAGGATAGGAAGGCAATGACGTTTGTCAAAGTCCTCCGTAGTTGTCTCGGTCATTTCTTAAAAGGGACAGGAAGGGATAAACCTGTCATTAACGCCTCTGCATTCATGTATCTTTAGGTGGGTGCACAGACCAGACTGCTCCAGTAATTACTTGAGAAAGAAAGGGAATTCAACTGCCTAAAAGATTCCATTTCTTCAATAACTCCTTGAACGCCGCCAGTGCAGAACATTGCAGAGGCGCTCACAAAACACAAGGCGTTTCTACAGCCATTTAATAAAGCCCCGCACCTCAAAAAAGCTACCCTTCCTGTAGTGCCTGCGGCAGCAGGCAGGCAGAGCAGCTCGGAGGAGCGCCGTCTCCATAATGAGAGGCCACTTCGTGCCCTGAGAGCCCGGCAGTTTTAAAACCGTTGGAGTGGACACTTGGAGTATAACTTCTTAGTCTAGAGTCGATTTACCCTCCCCCCTAAATACTTATGTAGCACCATTAATTACCCACCCTGTTATTTTACTGGCAATAAGTGAGCAGAGAAATCCTGCTATTTTTATATGAACAAACTACCTGGTCCCCATTCCCTGTGGTGGGGTAAATTCCGCCACTTTCTCTCTGCTACTGATATTACAGAGGCACTGAGTCGGCTGAAACGCTTTTTTATTAAACAGTGGCTTATTAGAAATTCGATGTTAATCTCAGGTAGAATTAAAGTTTGTCGGAGAGGGCCCACGGCTGCAAACCTGGGCCCAAATATTCAAATGATGATCTTGTAGGGTCACCTGACCTCCTTGGAGAGGCGTGTGAGGCTTCCAAACATCTTAGTGTAGTTGGCCTTCTCCATCATGGGCAACTCTGCCCTTCAACAATTGAAAGACATCTTTCAACATGTTATTTAAGCCTCACTTTTTAGAACCACCACAGGTTCCATCCCACAGGGTGGGTGTTTCCTGCACCTACACTTTTCTTCAGTTTGCTGGATTGAAAATGGAAGGGAAAAATTGAGTTTGAAAACCTTTTTCCCCCAAAATGCCTCTTTCTTATAATGGGAGGGGAAATGCAAGTTTTAGGAAAGCGTGTATGGGCTGGGACACACCATGGTCACGTCAATCAGAAACCTCTCTGGGGTTGACCCTAAGGCCTGGGGTTATTCCTGACTCCAGCACTTACTGACAGTGGGACCCGGGCAACTCAGGCTCGATCGTGGTTAATCCATACATGGAAAATCTAGAACTTTCCTCAGTGCCTGGATTGTATATGCTCTTGCTAACAGGAACAAAAGGTATACATTCCAGACTAAAAGGGTATAAGAACACTCTTGAAAATTTTGACTACACAGAGTCTTTGATAGATAAACTTCTCAAAATTCTAGTCACTCACCACTAGTATGAATTTCCTATTTCTAAAACCAACACCCAGTTATGGCTACAGTACATTTCTCTTCATTCACCTCATCTATTTGAAACTGTTCGTCTTCTGTGTTCTGGTTATTTACCTTTTGTCCTTAAAAAGCAATAAGCACGAATGCAAACTAATAAATATTGCTCAAACACCTACTGTGAGTTAGGGCTCTGTGTTCAACACAGCGGCAGATCGCAATCTATTCCAAATGGCTGGCATTTGTCTCAGTGCTAATTTCGGCATTTGAAGGGGATTTCCAAACATCAGCTCAAGCCTGGCATTCACGGTGGCATTTTCAGAACATGTTACCAATGATGTCGCTGATGATTTTTGTTCAACAAGAGCCATTGCTGTGAACTGGCTCACTTAGAAAGCTCGGTGAGATGAATGGTTTGGACTTGGAGGGTGCACATGGACCACATCGGTGCTGTCATTCTATAGGTGTGTCACTCTGGGTGAGCCAGTGAGCCCCCTCCTGGCCTCCGTTTCTTTGTATCATGAGGAAATCAAAATCCGCCTCCTAAGACATTCAGGAAGGCATTCCTTAAATAACACATCTGTGACAGAAGCCCCACGCTGCTCCCTAAGGCGGGAGCAGCCCGTCTGCTGAGTGGAAGCCCTTTGGGTCTGCAGAGCATTGGAGGGGTCTGCTGACTTGAGATTGGCCCCAGGAGAGAGCTAATGAGAGAAGCTTTGGAGGTGGACATGCAGCAAGGAGACAACACTGAGGCTGAGCAAGGGAGACTGACCATGCGCTGGCTGACACAGCCTGGGAGGGGGCATGGCACAGGGGCTGAGGGCTCCTGGCCCTAACCTGGGTGTCTAGGTGTTTGTACTGTGCAGCGTGAAGTCCTCACTCTCGTCAACCTTCAGCACAGTGTCCACTGCCTGAGTGCATTGTGACACTTCGTTTCACAGCCTTGAGAGAAGTGAGCTGGTTCTACAGCTGGGCCCGTGAGCACTGGATCTGGGACAATGCACGAGAGGCTCCGAGAGTACTAGGCAGACCTCCGCAGGGCCAGGAACCCACAGCGGACACTGGAAGTGGGTGGGCTAACCCTGCAGTTCTGAAGGGGCAGAGGTCACGCTGACCTCTAAGTGCCCCTGGGATGTGCTCAGCAGAGTTCCTAGAACAAATTAAGTAGACAACCTGTTTTATTTGCATTGACTTGAGCAAAGCAAGTCAGATCGCAGGAGATCCTCACTGCCTTCAGCTACACATATGCCACCACAATCCGGGCTCCGTGCTGATCTCCATCCAACTAGTTCCCTCACCAAATAGTTCAGACCCCATCTCCATCCTACGCCCCTAGTCCTGTTCAGGCTGTGGATAAATGAAATACTGGGAGAGCACCTTTCCCAAAAGGATATGTGACAAAGTTTAATAGATTCTAAAAAGACACCTGGACCCAACAGTGAGGAGTCACACACATCCCTGAGAGGCAGCGCTGACTCGGGCAGTCCAGAACTGCTCCCCTCCCCATCCTGGGCTTTTCCCCTTTGCCTGGGTACCCATCACCTCAACATGTCCAGGCTCCTGAGCTTCCAGGCACTCCACCTCGGCCAGCATCCTAGAATGCCGCCAGTGGACCCCAGCTCTGCCTCAGTCTCCTTCCTGCTCGAGCAGCCACGCCTGGGCACAAGGACCACAGTGCCCCTTGCCCTGGCAACATTCCTCTTGTCCTTGTTCATTGCCCTCACTCCCTTTCCCCAGCACTCCCTTCCCCCCGCCCCCCTTCCAAAAACCCATCCCTGCAGCTAAGGCCCAGTTCAGAGTCCCAGAGTGAAAGGAAGAATGGCCAGATCTTCCAAAGTTTTAGAGCCCCTCCCTTCTGGCTGCTGCTGCCAATCCTGGCCCCAGGCCTCACCCTCAGCCTGGATTTCAGGTCACATGAGAAAGAGGTAGGAATTCTTTACTCCACTAGCAATTGCAGAGTTCCCATTATGAAAGTTGAGTCATAAATACAAAATGTACATTGTATGCCCCTTAAGTGAATCTCACGGCAAGCCTTTGCCAAGTGAAGCTCACGGAGATATTGGGGCCAGAGCTGGTGGCAACCGCTGTGTCCTGATCCCTTCAGCATACAGAGCACACAAGGAGAGTGACCACACTCACCCAGGGTCTGGCCATCCCCTGGCACCACTCAGATGCAGGGACACAGAACCCCAGGAATGGAGTCGCCAGCCCTCCTTCCCAGTAACACTTCAATTTTTTGTGTATCGAGGGCAGCCACAAAATGAGATCTCCATGCCCACCTGCCAGAATCTTACAAGTTGATAGAGAGACCTTAACTGGGTTAGGTCATGGTTCTGACCCAGATGGTCTTAGCAACACATTACTCTCTCAAGGCTGAATCCTTGAAACAGTGCCCCCTGCAGGTGTGGTGGGCGTAATGCACATTCCCAGGACAGGCAAGCAAGTGAGGAGACTCCCATTGCCCAGGTCCAGCTCACAGCATGGTGGCGTCCTCTCAGTAATTTCCAGAAGTCAGTTGCAACATCGTTTACCTCCTTCATCCTTTCACCGTGACTTCACTCTCCCCTTATGCAAAAGCAGCTCTTCCTACAAAGGTATGGCATACTCATCCCACAAATGTATAAGCGACTGGAAGGCTGATGCAGGTGGCAGTGTGTGCCAAAGCAGGAAAGCTCTAAGTGTGGGATTTCAGTTCTCACCAAAAGGTGAGAGGGCTGCTTTCCTTCTGGCTGCGTGAGGAGGGCTCGCCTCTTCTTAAACCTGGCCACACAGGGGAGCAAGATCTGACTCAACAGGACACACGAGGGACAGTCAAGCAGGCACAGGACAGCTCTAGTACTCACAGCATCAGCTCAAAAAATCCTGGCCAAAGGTGATCCAGAATCTGCTTACCGATATTCTGATGAATTTGGGGATTTTTCCTGTTCTCATGTGAAAGCAAAAAAATTTCAAGTCAAAAATTTTTTCTAGATATGATAGACTACATACAGAAAGAAAAAAGATCAGAAGAATCACACCAGAGATTAAGAACCAGAGATACATTGCCTTCGGGTAATCTTTATTATTTTTTATTTTTTTTATTTTTCCATAATGAGCTTATATTACTTTTAAAAAGAAAAATAAGCTTTTGAAATTTAATGATTACAGGGTGAATTTTATATGGGCAACAAAAAAATCGTAATGCAATTTCAAAGCATATAGAAAGCATAAGGTAATAACTGACTATAAAAAAATAGACAATGAAAGTGTGCTGATTTTATTTTTGTCACTGGGGTTCCAACCTACATTGTTTCTTGTGCCATACTGCTAATCCTATTTGAATAAGTTTCACCAAATAAACAAATGCCCTATGCTGTAGGAATAAATTATTTATGTGTTTGAGAAGATCTGAAAGGGACTTTTTGAAATGCCATCAGCTGCAGGTGATGGACTATTTCTCTATTTCTACCTTTGATCTTGGATAGAGTCACGGGGGGGGGGGGGGGGGGGGGGGGGGGGGGGGGGGGGGGGGGAGGGGGAGTAGGTGTCCTCAGAATCTTCCAGCACCCTCCTCCCCATTTTTCTCCTCCATCCTCTCCCCATAACCCCAGAGTGCCTGGAGGTGCAGAGAGAGAATCACAGGTCTGGCCCTTTCCTCTGTTTCCTAGGCTGCCATCAGACATGGTTTATTAAGCCCTGAAATTACTCTATTTGAATTCATCTCGTTTCATCAATTTTTAACTCTCTGTTTTGAACCGGTTTGTTTGTTGTTTAATGAGTCCCTTGCTGGGTATTTTCCGCCTGTCCCTCCCTCCCTCTGCACTCCGTCCCCTCCATTCTGTCTGGGCCTGGGAAACTATCACCCAGTTCTTTTGCTTCTGAATGATCCTTGCCAGTGGGAGACATTTGTGTAAAAAGAGAGTATTCCAGAAAAGAGACAGAGTCAGTGTTGTATTTGTCAAGCCAGGCTGCAGCTTAGCAGTGGCCACCCTCCTCCATCTAAAATCACAGTTTCAGGCATGGGGGGGGGGGGGGGGGGGGGGGCGGGGCAGAGAGAGGTGGGGCTTCCCCATGCTCCCTGGCCCCTCGTCTCTCCAACTTCTTTACAGAGAATTATTTTTCTAATCTCTCTCATTTTCCCCTTTTGAAGGTGCCACATATCTCCTGCCGGGACGCTGTCCTGTAAATGTGCACCATCTGTTAGAACAGCAATACCGAAGCCATTCATAAGAATAAGTAGACATATATTGGGAGAGTATGCAAATCCTTTTGCATGCAGAGAACACAGCTCGTGGTCCCCCTTCCCAATCAGTATTCATATAAGCGCCCCTCTAAGGTCTCCTTTGCTATCCAGGTGGCCACGAGTGTTTCTAATTATCTACAGATTGAGAGTTGAGGAAGGGGCACAGATGGAGAACCTGGCGCACAGGAGAAGGCTGGCGCTCTGGCTTCCCCGTGCTCTCCAGGTGACCCTGCCCACATCTGGGAGACCTGGGTCTCTTCAACCTCCACCCTTCGTGTCCACTATGACCCTACTGAGGACAGACCCTGCATTCTGTCCAGCATTGCAGGCCATGCACAGAGTCTTGCTCAAAATTAATAAGGCGGCTCCATTCTCTCTTCTCAGATACTGGTCACAGAGCACCTATTTCTCATGTCCTGCAGAAAGCATTTGTTGGAGCCTCCTCAGAAACAGACCTGGCTGTTTGCAGAGGCAGAACCAGGTTCCATGATGGTGCCAAGGCAGCAGGAGCAGAAACCAGACAAGTTTTGTCAAGTGTGAATGGAGGGGAACAGCACGCAGGGCCTGAGGGACTGCTTTGAAGGAATTTAGCACGTGGGTGTCACTCCAGAGCACTGGGCCCTAAAATAAGATGAGGTGGACCTGAGGGCTGGCTTGGGCTGTCTGTAGGTTTGGAAGTGAGTTAGGAACACAGGCCCTTTACCAAATGGATGGGAAAGATGATGGCGCAGAAGGAACTCTTGCTTTGTATGGAATGCTACATCCTGAAAATCGTTGATCTCCAAGGGAAGGGTGAAAGATTTCAAGCCAATTACCTTCCATTTATAAAGTCTGTTTGTGCTCAGGATAGGAGACAAAATGTTTTGTCCCTCTCAAAATAGAGTAAATTGTGTCTTCTTGGACATGAAATGTTCTGGCTGTGATTGTACCTTTTATTGTCTCAAGATGCTGTTTGTTCTCATCTCAGTTTTAATGACTTGACTATAGTAAAGCTGAACACTCATTCCATGGATTCTCTTTACCTGAGCATTACAGGAAAATGGATTTTGGAAGGCAGATTTCAACAATAATCAATTCAGATATCTTTCCCTTCTCAGAAACCCAACAAGTTCTCAGATTAAGGAATGCATTCATTGTTGAAAATTCCATCAAATTGATTACCATATTTTAGCAAATCCAAGCTATTACAATAGAGACATCCTGATTTTTAAAAAAATAAATATTGAAAAGTTCATATTAGACTGGATGAGATACAGCAGTAACAATAGCCAACATTTATTGAGAGTTTACTGTGTACTAACTGTAATTCTAAGAACTTTGGCTAATTCTAAGTATTAGCTCATTGAAACCACAGACAAGCCCATGAGTAGATCTTATTACCTTCCCAATTTCATAGATGTGTAAAACCAGGCTCCGAGAGGGAAGGTGGCAGACCCAGGATCTACCCCGACAGTTGGGCTCCAGGGTCTCGAGCCCATCGTTCTCCTATCAATTATTCCTGGTACCAACCAAAGGGATGCCCACTCTCTATGGGCAGTGTTATGCTTAACTTCCAGCATCTAGTTAAGGTCAACAAAGTCCAATTGCTTGCTAAGTGAAACAAATACTATTTTAAAGATGAATAGCCTTTAATGAGAGCTGTACTTACCAAGAGTTGGGTAAATAACCATATTAAGATGTCAAAGACCAAGAGAGATGCAGTCCACAGTTTTGTAATTCCATCCATTTTTTACAGCCAGAGAGGTCACTGATTACTCTATCCTTAGACCAAGAACAGAAAGCAGTTCCTACTCTAGCCATCCCCCCGTCAACCCACCTCCACTGGACAGTGAGCGAGCATGGGAACATGCTCACACGGATTGGAACCTCACACACTTCGGGCTGCCAGGACCTCAGAACTCCCTGTGCAAATTCCCTAGGACCATTTCCTCGATTCATCTTCCCAACGGGGGATTAAGGTAGAACTGTTCATCAGGTACGAACTTATCTAAGATCTGCCAGGCAGGAATGGGGTGGTTGGCTGTGGCTCTGCAGCCAATTTGGCTGAACCTACCAGCTTTCTGTGCCAAGTCCACGAAGGTGTGAATTCCACCTTCAAACCAGGCCTTCAGGTTATCATGAAGGCTCTTTTGTCAAGGTAGGAGGCAGAACCTACATTTGTTAACTTCGTTTATAACTGAAATATCGAGACATGTAACATGTGGGCCTCCTTTTGTACTCTGGCTCTGGGCCCACACGTATTAGGGCTGGGAACACAACTCTGCATGCTTTGAAGGGTGGTTGTTTGCGTGCCAAGTGTGTGTTCCTGGAAAACAGGAATTGTGAGAACTTCAGCAATTCCAGGTACCAGTGCAAGTAACTCATTTCTCTTTAGCTGAAGGACTTAAGGCCAGAAAAGTGGCTAATATCAGGAACCAAAAAGATAGGTGGTTTCAAATAATAAACAAACCCAAAAGAGGGACAATTATATATTTATATACAAAGGTAATAAACTATTTTTAAAGAATTAAAATGACCCAGGCTGAAGGGACATTCATACTGCCAGATTGCATACTTAATGCTTAGTGTTGTTCATTGAGGGCACTGGTTAGGTTTTCTTTAATTATTTTTCCTTTAAATTTATATTTTCAATCATTACTTAATATCTATGGTAACAGTAAAAATGTTTTCTAGCAGCACTCAACTCTAATTATTTAAATAAAACCAATAATAAATCCAATTGTATAGATGATGCATGTTATAAAGTGTACTCTTATACACAGTCTTTAAAATTAAAGATACCTGAGAGGTAATACTGAGAAAAGAATAATAATTAACTCTAATAATAATAGCAAACATTGTCTCCAGAAATAAGCATCCTTGTAAGTTCTTAAACAACAATTGCAAAGGACACCAAAACCATGCTGTAGGAAATAAATATTCTCCATGTTGCAAATACACGCTAGATATTTCAAGAATGACTTTTGTAGTGGCTCAATGGTTGAGCATCAACTTATGAACCAGGAGGTCACAGTTCAATTCCTGGTCAGATTGTGGACTCGATTCCCAGTAGGGGGAGTGCAGGAGGCAGCTGATAGCTGATTCTCTCTCATCATGGATGTTTCTGTTTCTCTCTCCCTCTCTCTTCCTCTCTCTGAAATCAATAAAAAACATTTTTTTAATCCTCTAACTAAATGCCTCATGCCTAGTGCCAAAAATTTTGATATAACAATCATATCCTAAAACATTATTTTGCCTTTTCAAAAAGAAAGCAAATAATATTTGGAGAATTTATCCAATACCTACCAAAGAATGTTAGTCTTTTTCTTTTCTTTTCTTTTTACTTTTGATATAAAACATCCCAGATATCTGATGGATGCTATTCTTGGTATTGTACACTGAAACAAAAGTAAATCTGGGATAAAATAGACGATTGCATCTTTTCAGATTTGGTTTTTAGTAACCTGTAATTTTTCAGAAATAGCTGGAGGAAGATTCAGCTATTATGTTTATGAAATGTGTGCCTGGGGTGAGAACATAACCTAAAGTGAGATTTGTATATCCGATGTGTTGGCAGAGTACAAGAAGCAATCATCTGTAAGTAAGCTCTTAATTTTCAATAGCACAAGGAAATCTTCCAGGTCCTGACAGGCTTTGTACCAGATCTTTGACTTTTGGAGATGTGATTTGCATAGAACAGTAGAAAAGCATTCACCTAAGCCCCTAAAGTTTCAGAGAGAAGAAGGTCAAATAGTGCAGATGAAAATGTAAAAAAAATAGAAGCAGTAATGCAATTTTTTACAGATAATTATCTGCATAATGTCCTCTGAAACTGTTGACATTGGCTGTCAGCGTTTAAAAAATGGCCTATTTTGTACCCAATTTTTATATCTAACTTTTTTTTAAGGATCAAAAGTCATTATTAATTTTTATCTACATTTGATTTCTTAAAAAATAAAAATATGCATTCAAACATCCCTATTACATTCTCAGTACACTCCCTTGAATTGTAGAAAAGCTAGTCTAGCCAAATATCAGTGACAATCAAGGATTAAAAGGTTTAAATGATGTTCATGGGAGAATAGAGGCCCATAAAAATAAATAATGAAATGCCTTTAGACTTCATTGACACTCATCTTATTGCAAATTCACATTCTTTGCCTTCACATTTATGGGATCAGTCCACCTTGTATTAGGCACCATTACTGAGACGAGACAAGTCACAGTGGAACATTTCAATGTTTTCCTCCGTGGATTTTTACCCCTTTTTCTTTATTCCTCCCTCCTCCACTTTGATGATCAATTCTACATTTAAAATAAAGATCATCAGAGAAAGCTAAGTCAGTCAATCTGACATCTGTCAGAAACTGCCATGTTTCTGACCCACTAAGCATGGTTTCACATGCCAGGAGAAGCACTTACTGCAATCTCTGATAGCTGATCTCGGCCACCTTTGCAGTGTGAGAGGCGAGTGACTGCCTGTGTTCCATGGAGTAAGCTCGCCACAGTGAGGGGTCAGCCTCTCACTCTTCATGGAAACCAAAGAAGCTTCTGCCACCCATAATGATCTCGACTGCACCCCAGAGCATGAGGCAGGTACCTTGAGATGGTGGTGGACACTCAGCCCTGATGGGCCTCCATGTTGGAGACCAAAGACTTGGTGTCACCAGACAAGGCAAGAGGAACATACAGGCAATGCGTCACCACACATGCTGTGAAGCACGAGCTGGGGTGGTCCTAGAGGAGTTGGCAGAACTTAAAGCAGGGACCCCTGTCCAGCAGTTGAAGGGTTTATCATGACAGGTTTCTGTGTCTCACCTAAGAAAGCTCTAGATTAAAACCCTGCCTTATTGGTATGTCTGCCTTGAATCACTCGTTTCCCTTACCCTGTCTATGCTGGGGGACCCAAATCTCATGGGGGAAAAAGAATACCTCCTCTTGCAACAGAGATGGACACTCATCTCTTGAGTATGAGACTGCCATAGGGGCCCAGATAGAGAGCACAAGAGGTTCCTTGTCACCAGACCAAGGTTGAAACCAGAGCAAGGATAGGAGTGTGGGTGCAGCATGCAACTGGGGCATGAAAGAGAACTGACCTCTGGTTGGCAGAGAGGGGTAGAGAACACCCTTACATTCTGCCCTCTGCTGTTACAAATTTCATGCACAACACTACCCATCCAACTCGTCTGGTAGAAGATTCACCCTCCATGGCGACACCCAGTCTTCAATTCCAAGCTGAAGGCTGCTTGGGTGGAATGGCCACCATGATCCTCAGTGCAGCCTGTCTCACATGCCTGGGGCAGATGTAGGGGGCTGTGCTGGGACCAGCAGTGCATGTGGACACCATTGCCTGTAACAGCTTATGTCATGACATCATTCACTACCAAGAGTAGAATGCAGGAAAATGCACTTGGCCATCCAAAGTAGGGGCAATAAGTAGAACCTGCTTTTCTCGATAACCGGAGAAAAAAATCAGGCTGAAGACTAGAATCCCAAACACCAAGTTTTCCTTTCCGCGCACCTGCCCACCGACTAGGCTGCCCTCCTGGGATTGTTGAATCCCTTTAACCACCCAACAAAAACCCTTTACCCTCCCTCTGTCTTTACCACACATGTGAGAAAAAGCAAAGCCCCTGCACGGAATTAATTGTTAAAAGGAGAACTTTCCATCAAGACCACCAAATAGTTTAAATGAAGAAAATTATAATTTTCCTGTTGAAAACAGGCTGTGTGATACTTGATCAATCGTTTCCACAATGAATAAACTCTATTTCTTTCTGTTTCTGTTTCTTTCATAGTAAAAATTCTCCGTGAACTTTTCTTTGTCATTCCCTTTACATGAAGTTGAAAGCTAATTCTTTGACAATGAGCAATCTTTTCTTTCACATCAATTCAACTTTAGCATAAGAATAAAGCCGCCATGCAATGCAACCCTGTCAGTGGGAGAAAGTAAGAAGGAACGTGTCAGGGGGTTTTCTGACAAAGTATATAATGAAAGCTAAAAGAATCCTGGCTTTCTTTCCCCCCCCAAAAAAATGAATGAGAAATAAATTTAAAAATCAAAATTTATTAAGGTGTTCACATTACTGAAAAGCACAGGAGACTGACTGCAGCTGAGTATAATATACACAATCAGAATCCTCATTTTGAAAGGCTTCAATGAACGTCATATTTGTTAGAGTTGAAAACACTCTGAGGTATGTTAAGGAAAGCATGGAAACATACACATAAACTAATTGGATCATGGCATATATTGCCACAACTGTCAGCTTCCACTGTGCCTTTAAAAGTTCCTTTTGTGAAGCACACAATTTCATTGTTAAAATACCAAAACAACACAAAAATATACCTGCTAGGCAGCATTAACCCTAACACACATCCCTGGCAACTCTGAGTGCCAATAAACACTCTGCGATTCCCTCATTTTCTGGCTGTTTCCTTGGGGCAGGCTCACTGTTTACTGAGTCAACGTCTCTGAAACTGTCAAAGTTCAGTAGTTTAAAACGGTGCACTCTCGTATGCATTTTCGTTTCTCAGTTCCTTAGCTCCAAACCAGGAATGGAGTTTGCAGAACCCTGAGGCTAAGCCAGAAATATAGCCATTGTTTCTTAGGACCCTCAAAAAAAAAAAAAAAAAGTAACTCAGAGTGAAATTATATCCATGGACATAAAAGGACCAGCGTCCGCCAAACAACCAAAATGCAGCAGCAGAATAGCATTGTTCTGACCAGTGTTAACCTGCTCACGCCAACCGGTACAATTCTCGGCATTCTAAAGGTCTTTTCCTCTCTCCTTTCCTATTAGCCCATTGAACTATATTCAGATCCAAGAAACTGGAACTTAAAAGGCAACCAAAAATGAATCCCAAAGGAACAGCTAAAGCAGTCTATCAGAAGGAACCTCGATGTTCGAGTTAAAGCTTCATTCTGTATTAAATGGTAACAGAGCATGACCTCCGAGAAACGTCCCCTTTATCTGACTGGCCCAGTCCCCTAGATCGGGGTCCAGGAACACTGCCTCTATTTTCATAATCCAACATAAAGATGGCACTATCCGCAGCACCTAACTTTTCACCAACTTGTGAGAGAGAACAAAAGTCGCTGCTGCCCAAGCAGCAACCGTCAGTGATGAACGCATATGTGGCGATGCCAAGCCTCACCTAAATCCCAGCAGCATGGCTCTCCTGCCCAGGGGCTTCTGGACTGAGTTCAGCAAGCACAGCCCTCACCAGAAGAAACCATCTTCCGCCCCCGGGGCACCCAGTGCGCTGCACCCAGGCTCCCCAGGTCCTCAAGGGCTCCCAACACAGCAGACATGCCCAGGCTCCCTCCAAAGTTCCCACATCATCTCAGCAGCAGCGCCACCCTGGCTCCACCTGTGACCCCGCTGGAAGTCACCACAGTGCAGACAACCGGACATGCTCCCTCCACACCTCCCAACACTCAGGGAAAACGCACAGCAAACTATCCCCCCAACATTCATCCCTCTTCCCATGAAACCCAAGGATGCCCTCCTCCTCCAGCAGCCTACCTCCCATGCCCACGTCCGGATGAATGCCTGTCTGGTCCAGGGCTCTGGGACTCCAGTCCTCCTGGTGCTGAGAGCCAGCTCCTGCGAATTGCGAACGTCCTGTGGCAGCAGGCTGGGTCTCCAGCAGCCAAGGCAGCCTTGGCCGAGATGAGCACAGCTGGAGACCAATTAACCAAACGTTATATAGCAGCAACAAATCAACAAGGAAAACCTGTGCACAAATCAAGCAAAGTGCTATTTCAGAGGGATGCTGAAAGCTGAAGCCACCCAACGCTACATTTCTTCTTCAAGATCATTCCAGCCAGCTCCTTCTGCTATTTTTACTGTACCATAATGCACTAGGTCTGGCTTTTACCCTATTGAAAGAACATGAATATATTATTATCCACACAAAAGAGCAGGTTATTGTTTATGAATTACCAGCCTTCCCAGCAACAAAGGCTATTTTCATAAGAAAACTCAATTTCATTTTAGCTCCAATTTGATTACCAGCTGAAGAAAAGAAGCTCTGCTCCTAACCCTCAAAGGATTTTTATTCATACCATTGAATGGGCTTTATTGCTTCCTTTTCAAAACTGACGTAGAAAGCTTTTAGAGTAAAACATTGACAAAAAATTATTGCGCTGCTATTTTGTGCAATAACAGAGCTGAAGAGGGCAATGATTTCTCAGCCATCCTTCACTGTACTTCAGAATAGCAAAGGCTAGAATTAATGACAGACCAGAGAGAGGAGGCAAGCTCAGGTCTCACAATGCACGTCAAATCTAAATGATCACTGTACACTGAAAGGCCCCCAAAAAAGCCCACAGCTGATTGATTCGTGGCTTTCACAAGAAAGACAGGCTTGAAGAGTTTATTGCACCACAATTTACTCGGAATTATCATAAAAATAAATGTAGAGGCTGAATGTCACCCTGGCACACTCCAAAAACACACACCCAGGGACAAAGTTCACGCAGGCATTATCGCATGCACACTCTCGCAGCCGGAGCTGAGCCTGTCAGGGTGTCGTTGATGGGGGCTTAACTCCCTGTTGACATGTTGGACCAGGCTTGACTTGGGCTCCGTAGAGAATATCCCCACCCCCCACCCCCCCGCCACACACACACACACACACACACACACCACACACACACACACTGGAATATGTTTCCATCTTCACCATTTAAAAGGGAAAAATCTGCAGCTGCAAATAAATAGCCTAGTGTCCCAGAGGCCAGACCTGCTTGCTTCACACCTGGACTGTGCTGGGGCTGCCCTGGAGGGTGTGTGTGTGCATGCCAGCCTGTTTATTTTCATTCTCCAAGGAAGCTGTAAGTTTGCAAGGACTCAGTTGCCCGCAAGAACAGTTTGAGGGTAAATATTTAAATGATACAGGTAGCTGTCGCTAAAATGGCTTTCTCCACATGCACGACACATCTCTTTTCATTAAAATTTGAACAATGATGGCTAAGTTAGTGGGGTTGCCAAAGAAGCCTGCACTTGATATTGTGCAAATAGAGCCTACAGTCTAATCACTGGGTGTTCCAGGTGACCCAGCCAATGGCCTGATCCCATAGATGCCTCAAGGAAGATTGAACCAACCAAAACTGAAAAGATGTTCTTAAAGCCTATTAGCCAAGAAGTTAATTCCTCTACTTGCTTATACATATGGCACAATTGGGATTTATAAGTGAAGTATGTGCAATTCGATGTGTTGGCAAAGCAACACTTATATTTAAAAACAAACTCAGGGGTTAGAGCATAGGCCAGCACAATGAAGGGTAGCGGGTTTGATCCCAGGTCAAGGGCATACCTAGATTGTGTGTGTTTGCTCTAGGCAAGTGTGGGAGGCAACCAGTAGATGTGTCTCTCTCACATAAAGTTCCTCTCTCTCTCTCTCTCTCTCTCTCTCTCTCTCTCTCTCTCCCCCTCCCTCCCTTCTACTCTCTCTGAAAGCAATGGAAAAAGTATCCTCGGGTGAGAATTAACAAAAAAGTGAAAAGCAAACTATCCTAGTTGGCCATCACACTTTTTTAAAGGTATTTAAATCAAAAGTAAAATGCTGGTGTTTTGCCCTTCTTTGAGCCTCACTGTTTAGTAGGACATGAAAGATTTCCAGTTATGTCATTTTCAATGACTCCCTCCACTCCCACCCCCTTCATTGCTCCAGAAGGGCCACTATGTTGTAACCACTAGTATTGTATGTCGACAATGTCAAAGCTGATATTTAAAAAGCCAAACTTCCATCAAGCATTCATATGCTTACAGATAGTTAAATGCTCAGCATTGGTATTACAACAAAAAGCCAAATAACTAACGTATATTGCATCTTTCTTTTGGTTTCTTGGCATTCTGCGCACACAGCCTGTCCAATTAATAATATACAATTGATTCTGCAGTTGCATATTCACGGTAATTATGTTCTAAAAGGCTACTGTGATCACTGAATTCACAAATACTGACCAGGGCCCCTGGGGAAATAGGGGGTTAGGTTCCTGTGAGCCTCTGGTCCCAACATGTTTATCAACCAATCACTTCATAGCCTTGTTTTACATGTTTCTGTGTAAAGACATTTTAATACACAGTGTGGATTCAGTAACATTGAACTCACAGACAATAGCAATAGAAACGAGGCCTGAAGGGAGCTCATCTAACACACATTTTCTCCATGAGACACGTCACAGCTTCTTGCCCTAGGAACACCGGACAGCACTTAAGCACAGAAATTTGAACAATGTGGCGCCAAGCCTGTGAAAAGGACACTTGTTTATAGTACCGGAGCTAAAACAAGAAGGGAGGGTATCATCTCGTTCCACCTCAGCCAGGAACTTTCAACACGGTCGCCTCAAGAGCAGCAGTTCCCCTTTTATTGTTTCATCTACGGTTGCTTCCTGGTGGAGGAATACATAGAGGTTCTAATAAAAGATACTCCTACCACTCAGGAACTCCCTAGGATTTTAGGAGCTCTGTGCCAAAAACTGGAGCAAAGACCAAATGCACTTTATATTATACCACACCTATCCCAGATCCTTGAAATATCTCCCAAGCACACAGTAGCTTTGTGGTCCCCTGTGAGCATTCCAACAAGGTTGGCCTAACTTGAGATTTTAGTAACATGAGGTTGAGGCCATGAAGGCCATGAAGAACAGAAGTATCTCAAGTGGGTAAGTGGGGTTGAGGTGTGG
Organism: Murina feae; assembly: GCA_004026665.1. NCBI lineage: Eukaryota > Metazoa > Chordata > Mammalia > Chiroptera > Vespertilionidae > Murina > Murina feae. The sequence goes on along the minus strand of PVJC01003724.1, from coordinate 25,176 downwards.
GGTCCTTCTCACTGCCATCCTTTCCTGGGTAACATACCCCTGTCCCATCAGCACCTCCAGATCCAGTATGGCTGGTCCAATACTGGTTGCCTGTATCCCATGTCATTCTTCTCTCACTTCCAGTCAAGGGCATGAGGATGAGAACTGGCCTCTGTGATAGGGTCATGAGATCTAGAATTCCTTCCAGATGCAAATATACACTCACACATCCTCATCTTATTGGTCACTTGTCATGTATGGGTCAGAATGGAGTGGAGCTGTGTGGACATCACAGGAGAGCTGGAGTTAAGGCCAAGCATTCACAAAATAGTAAACTTCACCAATATCATAGGGTGAGTCCTGTAGGGTATTAGTCAAGCTTCTTCAGAACCAATAGGATCTAGATAACACAGAGGTTTATTATAAGTTTTAGCTCTCACAGTTATGGAGACTGAGAAGTTCACCACCTGCAAGCTGGAGACCCAGGAAGGCCAGTGATATTTCAAAGGCCTCAAAGCCGGATAGCCAATGGTATAGATTCCAGTCTGGGTCTGAAGGCTTGAGACTGGGAGTGCTAGGGCAGGAGAAGATAATGTCCCAGCTCAACAGTCAGGCAGAGAGAGACTTCAACCTTCATCTCCCTTTTGCTCTTCAGGCCCCTTGCAGATTTGAAGAGGCCTACTCACACTGGGAGGGCAATCTGCTTCATTCAGTCTACTGAGTCAAATGCTAGTCTCATCTAGAAACACCTCTCACAGACACACCCAGAATATTGTCTAACTGGACATCTGGTCACCCCTTGGCCCAGTCAGACTGACACATAAAATTAATGCCCAACGCATTGGGCTATGCTGTGCTGCAAGTGCTTTTCCATGTCTTAACTCCTCCCACACCCTGTGTAGCAGGAGCAACTATTGCCCTGTTCTACAGAAGAGAGTCTGGGTGCAAAGTTGTGTAGCTGAGCAGTGGCTGCTGTAGGATTTCCAAGAGAGCCACCCAACACCTGCTCTAGTTTAGACGCCAGCTTGGAAATTCCTCTAGTGTGTCAGTGCTCCCCCCGTCCACCAGACCCCACAGCCCGATTTAACTTCAAGTATCACTTCACTCTTCTCCCTTCTCCTCAGGGCCTTCCACTTCCTCTGTGTTTGCTGGGAACTACTGACCAAGGTGGCTCCTCACACTATGGAGGCTTCTCGCAGCAGCAGTACTCAGCAGCCTCCATACTTGAGGGAGGCAGGTCCTCAGGTCTGGGTTGCACATCTGTGTGTTCTTGAACAGCAAGCACAGAGCCCCACTGCCTGGCCTGGAAGCTCAATGAAGGCCTTGCTCACCATCCCTCAGTGATGCAGGGTCTTTGCGTGCATTCTCAACAAGACAGCAGAGTTCAATCTCATTGAGGCCTCTATCTGGTAAGTGTGGGACTCAGAGCCACAGATAGTAATCTTCACTGAGTCACACCAGAACCCTTGCTTCCTCTGGACTGGACCTAGTGTTACCTAAGTTGTCTTTATAAGTTTACACCTATTTGAACTGTAGTAATGAAATGATACTCCATATTATCATGAACTGAAGGGCACTGCGAGATAAGGTCCTATGAGCACAAACACTTTTTTAGCATCTTCCCCAGTGCATGCCCCAGGGAGTCTTAATGGAGTTAGGACCCTGCACAGTCTGTGCCTATGGCCTGCCCTGAGCCTGGTGAGCCCCACAGGGTGGTGTTCTTGAGAGTTAATGGGATAGAGCTACACAAGGTGCTCTGTGGGCCCTGCTGGGATGGACACCCAGATCCGGAGATGAGCCGGCTGAACCAGGGTGAAAAGTGCATGTGGTCAGAGCAGGGAAGAAGGCTGTGCTTGCTGAGAGGCAAGAAAGCAATCTGGTGAGCTGAGGTCAGGTCAAGCTGTCCAGAGATGCCATGAGCTTCAAGAGGATGAGACACAGGCCAGCATCTCTGATTGTGACATCTGATTTGTGCTTCAAGCTAGGGTCCTCTGCTTCAACTGTGTAAGGTGCACTCTTTCCTAGAGCATGGTGAATGGGGGCAGAGCCATTGGGCCAAGACAAAACTAGCCTCGAATGTGGCCCTGTGGCCTTTGCCTATTCACAGGCCAGGAGTCCTCAGCAGTGAAATGGTCTGCTGTGGTCCCCTCGTGGCTCACCAGGTTTCCCTGTCCCATGAATGTTACTCAGCACGTTGCCTGTTTTTCTCACCTACTTCAAGGAGAGCAATTTGAGTGCAGAATCTACACCCTCAGGCCTTGCACATGGGAGAAGCTGCGTGTGGTCCATAGTATCAGCGGAACACCCCTGTCCTCCAAAAATGTGGAGAGCGACAGGCCACACATTTTGCACAAATGTGACCTCGTCTTGGATACACCTGGCTTGTGGGTCACATCTGAGTTCAGAATCTCATATCTGAACACAAGTTTCAATCCGAGAATTATCAACCAGTACATCAAGAACAGCTGTAGGCATTTTCTTTTACTAAAAAAAAAAATAGATAAAGATCAAAAAAGGCTAGAGAAGATGTAAAAATCAGGGAAACAAGAGTAAGAGTTTGGAAATAAGAGACAAAGGGTAAGATGTAAGAAAACATCAGTGTGGGACAAGAGCACAAGGGAAATATGTGAGGGGTGAAGGACCAGAGAAAGATTAGGGAGCTCGTGAAGACTGAGGGCCAAGGAGAAGGGTCAGACAGAAGAGAACACAGTATGGCGATCCCTTAATGGACATAGTGTATGTATATCCCTTTAAGCATAGGAGAAGGCAGCACTCCAAAATAAAGACATCTTTTCTCTTCAAGAAATCAAAATATTACTGTGCAAGTCAAAATCACCCTTGTAAGCCAGGCTTACAACAAGGAAAACTATGACTTAGTGATTCACTGGTATAGAAATAACTGAACAATGTGTTGATGCCAAGTGCATCTCTCTCTCTCTCTCTCTCTCTCTCTCTCTCTCTCTCACACACACACACACACACACACACACACACACACACACACACACAGCTTAGAAAGAATGTACCGGAATTGCTCCTGTGTATCCAAATCAAAGAAAGGAAATAAATATTGCTGAAGGTTTTTAAATTGGGGAGCAAAGCTGTTAGTGAGAATTAAATGGCAGAAGCACAAAGCCTCTTCACAATGTAGAAAAAGAATGGCTGTCAATGGGAGGAATATTCTAGAGGAAAAAAGGGGAGGGAGGTGAAGGGAAGGTTGGTTCAAAAGAGGGCTATGGTAAGTGATGGCCTGAATCAGATATGCATTGTGGAAAGTGTCTTCAAGAATAACAGAAAAGATCTGGCTTCTACAAAGGCCTGAACACAGAGTTAGAGCGATGTGTGGCTGTGCCCTGCTCCAGGGCTCTTCCAAAACAGTTTGGGGAAAACTGGTGTCATAGTGACTGGGAACCAGTGAAAGCTGGATGAAAAACAATCACACAACTTAAACAAATTTCTCCTGATAATTCAGCACCAAATGAGCCAGCCGCCTTGCCTCATTGCCTACCCATCGACTAGACATAAAAGCTGACCCCAGGTTCAAGATCAGGCTCCCCTCTGTACCATTTGTTCAGTCAGCAGCATAGGGTAGCTATTAGGTGAGTCCAGTACCCAATCTACAAGGCACTGAAGCATCATCCTCATTTTACCAGTGAGGAATTCAAGGGCTCCCATCAGAATCCAACAGTATGATTCCAACCTGGATCTCCAAACTCCAGGCCTTATACAAGATCCCTCCCAAAGGAGCCCTGCCTCCACCCTCTCTGGCCTCACTGGATTTGAGGGGCTTTCTCTAGAGCTATGGGGACCATGTCCTTTGTCTCCCAAGTGGGACACTTTAGAGAAGATGGGGGATACTAATGATCACACTAGGCAGTAGGCTAGAGCCGGGACTGGCCTGGGTGACAGGAGGTGTGATGACCCCACCCACAGCCCAGCTGCCCCAGCCCAAACAGAAATAGGCATTTACCTCACCGGCCTCTGCAAGTTTTCAACACATGTTCCATTTTTCTTGTGGGTCTGAGTGACCTGAGAAAAGGAAGAGATGGAGGCTTGGGAGATAGCAGAGCTGAGGCCCAGCCCAAGCAAGGACACAGCCAGCCGCCATGCAGATGCCATTCCAGCTTAATAGTTGTTAATAGCAGGGGTGACAACCAAAATACTTAACAACCATTGGTATATGGACACTGACCAATCAAATAAAGGAGACATTGTATAAAGATTGGGGCCTGAGAGCCCTGATTTGCTAGTTGTCACTTTTCCAGCTGCCAGGTGATGTGGTAGCAGAGGAATGGGGTGGGGAGAGGACTCAGGAGGCCTGAGGGAGTTACCACAACTGCAGGAGTGTTTCAAATTCTAACAACCAGTACAGCTGTACCTCAGACATTGAACGGAGATAAACCAGGAAAACATAGAAGGCAACCTCTAACAGTCAGTTTTTGCTGCATAAGAAACCACCCCAAACTTAGTGGCTTACACAACAGCTATTGATTTAAATTAGATTATGGTTCAAGGAATCAGCAATCTGGGCAAGGCTCAGCTGGGTGGCACACCTTGTCCCTCTGAGCTCTGTCACACATCTGTGGTCATGGTCATCAGCTAGTACTTCTTCTGTGGTTGGCCAGCCCAGGGCTGGGTGGGAGGTGGCTGAGCCTGGAGGGAGGGTGTTCACAGGGTGGCAGCTAGCTTCTAGGAGGGGGAGGAAGGTGAAAGATGCTGGAGGAGTGGGCTCAGAGCAGAGGCAAGGACAATCCTACCATGTTCTGTTACCCACAGTAGACCACGGGGTCAGCCCAGGTGCACGGGATGAAGAAACAGACCCAGCTTTCGTGGGAGGAGCATTGAGAGGGAGGACAGGAGCCATCCTTTCAATCTACCACAAGGTTCTAGAAACAAATGATGACCCTAGACTTATGGGGCCACAGGGAGGGTGGCAGGCAGGGTCTGACCTGGAGAGCTATTCAATGTTCAATTTAAAACATCAGAAGAAGCTGGGAAGAGGTGGTTCTGGATATTTTTGCCTGGAGACTAAGAATAAAACCTTAGACCGGTGAAGTCAATTTTTGTTTAATGCCTTTAAATTATTTTTTCTTTTACGTATTTATGAAATCAACGGAATCTAGAAGTAATTTTCCTCTGTGTTTTCAAATAAGCTTTAAAAGATTGTGCCCTGAGCTGTGCATTTCCTTGGCAGAGCAGCTGAACACAGCTTTGTAGACAATTGAGGGAGGGTGTATTTATATTTAATGCAGTCACACTGGATGGGTATTTGGGTGAGGGTTTTTTAAATAGGAAAAAAAAAAAAGACTGGGTGTACGAAAGATCAGAAAGGACATGCACAGCAAAGGCAGAGCGCGGCACAAAGGGGCCAGGGAATCCACGCTTGCTCTTTAAGTGCATTAACCCCATTATGCCCATTACGAGTTTTATTGCTCTCTGCCCAACCTAATGAAACCAGAAACTCTCAACCGTGGAAAAAGCTATATTTTTCTTAGATAAAACAAAATTCTTTCATTGACTTATTTTGCATTGAATCTGAATAAATCAGGTGGGTTTTTTTTAATGCATGTAATATGACGGAAGATTCACCATTTCATGTAGAAAACAGTTGCAAGCAGCTTGGATCCAGTTGGCTTACCAGGGGAGAAGTCTTTTATTAGTGTTTTAATGACACCCCCCTGTTAAAAACTGGCACCTCCACATTGCAGAGCAAAATGCCAAAGATGGATTTGTCCCTCCAGAGCTGTCCCCAAGTCCCAGCCAACGCACCTGCTGGACTTGGGTACGGGCATGACATGTGTGGTGTGTGTGTGTCTGTTCTTCCCATCACTGCTCTGCCTGCTTCCCTGGCATGACCTCAGGCTTAGGACCCCTGACAAGCCCGAAGTCTTTGCTGACAACCCCACAACCCCTATTGCCAAAGCCAGGAGGGGCTGTCTTGCCCTCCCCAATTATGCCTGGTGTTCATTTTAGCCTTATCCCATTCCCTCGGAGGAAAAAAGAAAGAAGATGAATGAGCAAAGGAAAAGGAAGGGAGGGGAGGGGACAGGAGGAGGGAGGAAGAGACAGTATTTCCTGGAGACTGAAGAGGGTGGAATACAACTGCCCCCTCGTGCCTGGTCCAGGACCACCCACCCTGACAGACAGACCTGACCTTCCACCTTAGCCTTGATACCTTAAGATTTAACCAATTTGTCTGAACACACAGCATGGCCCAGAAGGGTGCCTGATCCCAGAGTTTTTCCCTCAGCTGGCAGGCTACTGAGGACCCAGCCCCTCTGCCCAGCCTCCCTGGGGAGCTCTGCTCAGACCTTCTCGGGTTTCTCAAACACACCTTCCCCAGTAGACACTGAGTCCCCTTCCCCTCAGATGCCACAGCACCCAGAAACCCCGCTGGGGTTAGAGCCTGGACCCTCCGCTTGCCTGCACACCTAGAGGCACCTTTCTGATCAGTCAGCTTCAGAAGTGCCGCAATCTCGTCATTGCATTCTTCAGGACGCACCCCACCCCGCTCAGTTCCTGCTGCACCAGGGGACTGTGGTTGACAGATTCAGTCCACCCAGACTCTGGACACCCAATCTCCAATTTCGATTCTGCCATAGGGATGAGCAGAATTCATCCTCGCTTCTTTATGTCCCAGAGTTTCCATCTGTGAAAGAAACGCCATTCCTGCCAAATACCTGTCCTCCCAGAGATGGGGCCAGAATGAAGCGTGTCTGCTCAACAGCTTGACATTTGCGAACGAAAGGAGCCACAGAAGCTGGACGCATTGTTTGCATGTGCGATGGGTTTGGGCTTTTTGTTTGTAACAGGATGGATGTACCCTGCAGAGACAATGAGAATGGCAGTCTTTTCACTTCCATCTCATCCCCTGGGAGAGCCCTGGTCCAATTCTAGCCTCTCTCCTCAGGAACCCTCCGTGACTTAGGCTGAGGAGACCTCTGTCCCACAGCCTGGACGCTGGTCCCAGACCCCAGCCAGCTACTCTCACCCGATCTGGCCATGACATGATACCAGTGATACTGAGAATGTGATTGAAAGTGCCTGTCCTACTGTCTGCCATCTTTGGTGTCACCTTCACAGGTACTCCTACAGGATGGCAACATTTCAAGACCTTACATCAACACATCTCACACAGCCTGGGTTTCTCCTGTACGTTCTAAAATTTAAAAAACCACTCATCTTTTCTGTTACAAATTCAGTGCTAAGCATATTACATATTTCTATTCCCAAGGTAGAAAAATTCAGGGTGAATAACCTTGGTTCTCTAGAGGTGAAGCCTGATCTCACAAGCCCTGGATTACATTCTCTAGAGTTTAAAATTTACTGCCAGTCTCTCATCTGATTGTCCTGATGCCAATGAAGAAGTACTCAAAACCTACCTGTTTTTATCAGGCAGGTGTGGCTCACTGGTTGAGCATCAACCTATGAACCAAGAAGTCAAGGTTCAATTCCTGGTCAGGGCACAGACCCAGGTTGTGGGCTTAATCCCCAGTAGGAGGTGTGCAGGAGGCAGCCAGTCAGTGATTCTCTCTTATCATTAATGTTCCTATCTCTCTCTCCCTCTCCCTTCCTCTCTAAAATCAATAAAAATGTATATGAAATCAAATTAAAATAAAACAAAAAATCTACCTGTTTTTTTTTCCTAAATTGACCAAACTGACTAACCGTTGCCCTGACCTCTCCCCTGAAGCCCTCTCACATACCCACGGCTCTTCTTGTTTTCTACACTATAATTTAATCAAAAGAAATAGGGTCCCAAAGTCTTTCTTTTTCAAAGACATATGTTTAATACTTGAAGGAACAGATCCAGTCCACATAAACAAAGCCAACTTCTGTTGGGGGAAGCATTGCTCAGTATTTTGGGCCTCTGTGAGACTCACTGCACTGCCACTGAGTAAATGATGGTTGTCAGCCAGGAGTTCATGCAACACAGTAAAAAGCAGAGCCTGCTACCTTCACTCAGTGGGTGTCTGGGCTTCATGCACTTCTGTTGCTAAGAGGTGAGGCTTTGCTGACTTCAGGAGCAGAGTGAGCAGGAGGTTGTGGCTGGTGATTGTTCTAGAAATCACTTAAAAAGGAGATAAAGCAGCACATATGGAAGGAACAGAAGGGTTAGCTCCAGCCCTGTTGAGTAGGCATCTTTGAGGTACGCCCTCCAGGGTTTCCCTGGAGTTTACACAACTAATGAGTGCCCACCGGTGACCATACACCTAGACGAGAGAAAATAGATCCATGAAATGATGAACAAAGGTGGGAGGGGGGTGAGAGGGGGAGGCAAGGAGAAATCAAGTGGTTGAACAGGTGGAAATGGACGGAATGAGACTCCTTTTGCTTTCGCCTATAAAATTCATTCCTTCTAAGAACTTAAATCTGGGGGCCATGGTGAAATTTCAGAAGAGCCACTGGCTGTATGCTAGCAGCAGACCGCAGCTCTCCCAAAAGCAGCTCAGGTTCCTTGTTCCCCAGGACTTCCATTCTTACCTTTCTAGTTGCCTGTCACCCCTTATTATTTATGCCTCTTAGTCACAAAAGCAGGCAGGTGGGAATTAAATGTATTAATGGATTAAAAATTGAGAGTGTATATTGTTCCAACCCTCTAAACCCAGTACAGAAAACAGCAATATTTACTAACGTAATTCATGGTGTATTAAGAGCAGCTTATTTCTTTTCTTTTCTTTTTTTCTTTTTTTTCTTTTTTTTTCTTTTTAAGTCATGTTCAACATGACTTCAGCTGGGTTCTTTTATCTGAAAATTAGAGTTTTATTTATTTTTTTTATTTTTACGTAACAGCATTCTCCACTGTGCTAGGAGCTGGGGGCAGGGGAGGTGGAGGGGGGGTGGGGAGAGAGCAAACCACAGTTCCTCATCACAGCCAGCTTAGAGATTAGACATTTGAAAGTTTATGTCCAGGGCACATTTTTCACACAAGATATTGCCTGGGAATATAGATAAATAAGCAAGCACATGGGAGTGGGACTGCTCTGCTGAAGCAGAGAGTCCCTAAACCACCACCTCAGGCAGGGGGGTTCCTCACCTCTCCCTCTTGGGGATCTAAGGACCCTTAGGGTTCCTAGGAGCACAGTTTGCAAACCACCAGTCAGCTAACACAGTGCTTCCTTAGGACTCTCAGCCCTCCCCTCACCAGGCATAGGCCATCGGAAATACTTTTTGTCCTCACTGCCCTCGTGTGTAGAATATCAATGGATTAAACAAGCTCCAAGATTCTGTATCTTTCACTTGCAAGTGACTAAAACTTCTCGAATATTTCCAAGCAAAATAAAACAAACAAAAGCAATGTAAGGGAGAGTTAACTGATTCACGTACCTAAAAAAGACAACTAGCAAACACATTATGACTTTGTTAAATTAATATTTGTTTGTATATCTACATGTTTGCATATGTGTATATGTATATACATATTCTTAAATAACATGTAGTTAATAGTCTTAACTATTAATTCTGTTAATACTGAACTTGAAAATTTTCTAACAGAACAACCCTACATCATAAACTCCTAGGGTGACAGCAGTTTCTTCCAACTTTGCACAGGAGGCACAGTATAGATAGAATATTCCAGAAGAGAAGCCTCACATGTAAAGTGTCTTCTCCTTGACTCATCTCAGAATGCTCTAGAAAGCTTGTCTTACCAAACAGGAATTACAATTGTGGAGGCTCCCTGACCACCAGAGGCCCCTGAACCCCCACACTTACACTGAGAGGCCCTCACTCACTACCTTGGGTCTCAGCTTCTCTTGGCCCCAATCTCTACATGAACCCTCCAGGGAAGGTGCCCAGAGGCCACCTGGGTGAGCATAGTCATGTCCGGGCACTCAGCACAGGAGTTCTCACATAGACGACTCAAGTGCCAGGCAGCACAGACCGAAGGAAAAGCCTCACTCTGGCAGCCCACAGCCTGGCCATGGTTACCCACCCATGAGGTCGGACCCTGCTCCAGCATCAGGGACACAGAGAAGGGGAGCTCAGTCAGACCTGAGCAGCAAAACTACCCTCCCGCCAATGTGTCGTCTCCTCGGGAATTCAAACCTTTGCAAATGTGAGTCGTGAAGTCTTCTTTAGACGGTTGTGCTGAGGATGCGAAAGAGCATGTGTAGGGTGTTGGACACCTCACACTCAATACTTGATGGTACATGGGATAGTGGAGCCCTTTCCTCCTACTTCCAAGAAAATATCAGCTGTTCCAAAACCTACCTCTACGGTGGATCTCAGCCAGCCCAAAATAGTCCCTAATCCAGAGGGTACCCGGACCAGCAGCATCAGGGCCACCGGGGATCCTGTTAGACAAGCAGAATGTGGGCACCCTCCCCGGATCTACTGAGTGGGTGGGGCCCAGCCATCAGGTTTTAACAAGGTCAAGGCTATCTCAAGTTTGAGAACCTCTTCCCTAACCCAAGCACTCTCTTATAATTCATACACATTTTAGAATCCAGAGAATGTCTTCCACGGACACCTGCTCTGCTTGTCTTTGGACCTATCATTTCTTTCTCCATCTTCCTGCAGAAACCACAGAAGGCCGCTATTGTCACCAAGCCCCAAAAGCCAGGATTCTTTTGCATGGACGGCCCTGGGCAGGGCCTTGTATCCAAGGAAAGTGTAAGCTGTTTATTTACATTCATAAAGCATTCATCTCCATAGCACCAGGCTTTGCAGCAGCAACACAATCATACTTGAATCCCTATCTGTCAGTGTTTTAAGCTTCCCTAGAAGCTGGGTCGGCATTATTTGATAAATACGAGATGAAAATGCATTCCAGAAACTCTCCCAAGCATAGTCACAGAGATGAGATGGGCATACCTTGGTTTCTGGATCCACAGTGGCAGCCCTGGCTGGTGGTGCCCCAGGAGACAGCAAGGGGCCAGAAGTTTGCTGGGAACCTCGTCCTTCCAGCAACTTGTGCGATGATGCTGTCTCTCAGCAAGGAACCCGTCAACTGCACTCCTGTAGGGGATATTAAACTACATCCCTGGTTTTGCCTTCTTCACAGACACCCTCATCATGAACATAATAATATGACAAGGGAGGAGCAGACTGGGGAAGGCTTCTAAGGTGACCAGGTGTCCCGCTTTTGGCAGGACAGTCCCAATTTTTAACAATTTGTCCCGCGTCCCACGGCGTTTTTAAAAAGTCCCGATTTTTGGAAAGAGACATATGTACTACTCTTTGTAATATTTTAAGTAATAATAATAAAAAAAGACACCCTCTCCCCCAGTCAATGGTGTCCCGCTTTACCAATGTTAAAATCTAGTCACCTTATCCTCCCTGTACCTGAGGCCAGAGGTTCTAGAAATGGGGGCTGACATGTTCCCCCCTCACTGCAAAGCAGCCGCCCTGTCCCCAGGAAGCTATCTAGGCCCAACACCACCCCTGAGCACCTCTGCCTGGCAGTCACTATCCCTCAAGGTGCAGAGCCCTCTCTTCTTTGTGAGGCCCCAGGCTGACCTCATGATGTGGCCACCACAGGGAGCACACTGCAGGGGGGCGTGATAACTGTTTCTGTAGCTATCACCCCTGCTCATCGCCACGAGGCTGAAGTGCCACCCCCTTTCTGTATAGAATTGGGCCCTTAGCAGGTGGTGGTCATTGAGCAGCGACCCCAGGTCCATCCTCTTCCTCATCATCTCTGAAAGTTGGGGGTCCTGGAGCACCCCCCAGAATTCTGAATGGCCATCCATCCTTTACTCAGGTGCTGAGACCCTGTCATGTCTAGAACTACCCCAACAGAGAACACACTGGGCCCCGAGGCCCAGCCACAGCGGCTCCCATGATGGCCTGTCAGACTCAGCCCACAAGCCCATACACCTCAGCTGTTTAAGAAACATGCTCAGAAGATACCTTTGCTCCCCTCCAGACATCTTCCCCTAACCGGCCAGGACGAAGGCAGAAGCGGAGACCAGTGCCATGTGGGTTCTGATGGTCACAGTGCACTGCACAGCTATGGAAATGCTGCATAAATTGCACCTTGAACACTCGGTTTCCTGTTTTTTTCTCCCATCACTCTCCCCATGCCGCCTTTGGAAATGAGGACTAAGCACCATCTTCACCACAGACACTTCCTTGGCTCTGGTCGTCCAGTGAGGCTGCCCGTGGCCTGGGTCAGGACTCCACTGTGGGCCTGGGACCAGGCTCAGCCACACAGCAGCAGCAGACAGCAGGCCTGGTCCAGCTTATTTTGCTTTCTGGACATAAGTCCATTCTTTCACCAGGAAAATCTTTGTTTGGAAACAGAATAACTCCTCTCCGCCAGAGCATGCAGAGACGGAATTCAGTGAACCGCCCGAGGTCATGAGGTCACCCAGCTAACAGCAGGCCTCCTAACCATGCTCCCCACTTCTGCTCACCCTCCCTCCTGACCCCCTGCTTAGCACCAAGTGCCATCAATTTCCTTCTGCATGGCCGGGTCTGTCCCTGCATCCTGGCTCGCCCACGGGGGCCAGGTCTGTGCCTGAGTGTTGGTTATTCCTTCACACATGCACACTCTGCTCCACCCCACCACACACACACACACACACACACACACACACACCCTCTTTCTCACATGCATCTAAGAGTAAAAATGGAAGGATTACCTCACAAAGTAGGGAACAGATATGACACCTGTCTGCAGCAGGACAGTAGATAGAAGGGATTGGGGAAGGAGACAGTCCCTTCTGGTCCTGTTTGTTTAAACAGAGGGGGAAAATTAAGGCAGGGGGAGGAGGGGGCCTCAAGCTCCTAAGTCAGCGGCATTAAGGCTGAAAGAGAAGTGAGCAGCAGCATTTCAGATTCCTGGGTCCATTCCACTCACATGTAAATGAAAGCTACTGTGTGTGGCCAAGCCCTGGGCTAGACATGGGGATGGAATGGGGAACTAACAGAGAGACAGCTATGATCTGGGGAGGGACGAGTAGTGATATGTACCCCCAGCCCTTGATCCATGCTATGGAGGAAAACTAAAGGCAGAGTCAAGTGTCAAACATGGAACCTGGCCCAAGCTCTGGGTCAAACTTGGTGGTCCCTAAGCAAACAAGCTGATCTTTATGCTCAGATGAGCGGAACAATGTGAAGGTTGGCGCCCACGAGGGTATATGTCCAGCTACAGTGTGGAAGTGAAGAGGCAGCAGAAGAAATGGAGACTCAGTCAGGAGGCTGTTTCTGCACGCCACTGAGGGATGGCGGTTGGCTGGGCTAGGAGCTGGGAGTGCAATGGGAAGAAGCAGGGAGACCCCAGAGCCAGTGGGGAACCTCTCCCTCCTTCCTTCACTGCAAATCTCTTGGCTCTCTCGGGACTCTTGTTGCTTGGGGTGCACTCTCTTGGCTCCCCTGCTTTCGCCCATATGGCCCAGGGCCACGTGGACCCACACACAATGGACTAAAGGAATGCAACTAGCCTGATGCCAAACTGAACCCCACTCAGCATGGAAAGGAACCTCTGGACCTGCTTCTGCTTCTAGCTCTACTGAATCCCCAGCTACACGTCTACACTGGACAAAGGGAAATGGGACCTCGCAAACGCAAAGATGTAGTGCCATGCAAATAGGATTTACTCATTCTCCCGTGCGAGTCTCAGAAAGTGCTTTTTGCTGAAGTATCTTTCCCAGCACCCACTGGGAAAGAAGACACCCCCATTTCTACGATAACAGTAATCCACAGTGAGATAACACATGCAACCAGAACCAGGTGTGCCACAGACATAAAGAAGTGGCTGCAGGGAGCCTGTGTGGAATCACTGCACATGCACTAACATGTACAGAAGCGGCTCAATCCTAAACAAAGTATATCTCCATTTTATTATAGCTTCATTCTTAGAAAAAAAATAGTGTATGTTAAAAGTGTGCAAAAGTGCCTCGTGTGTACAGGTAAGATGGAGTTAAGTTTTAAATTCAGCTAACAACCAACCGTTTCTCGCCTACATGAATGTCGGGGAGGGTAATCAAAAGCCACGTGGGACACAGAACAAATCTGTTTTTCAACATGGCTTCATGAGTTATCTGAGGTCTGGCACCACTGCACTCAACCCACTATGCCATGTCAGCTCCTCCCACAGCATTAGGAACCCAAAGGTGCCCTCATGCAGAAAGAACTACTGGTATAGCACAAACCTGTTGTCAATGTGAGGACATAAACATCCAGAAAGTGAGTGATTTGTCCAGGGATAGGCAGCTGCTCAGCGGCAGTGCTGGGACTGGAACACAGACCTGCCTTCCCTCCCAGCACCGCATGAGCCTTTTGCTTCCTCCTGCTGACATCTGACATGGGGAAGAGGAGGGTCTCCTGATGGGGAAAAGGAAAATGTCAAGCATTCCATGTATCACTGTTGAACATGATCCTAGAAATACCAAGAGTCAAGTGGATTTTATAGACTTGGGGCTCAAGATTTTTCAAAAATGTATGTTTTGTCTTATTATTTCTCATCGCAAAATAAAATGTGTTCATTGCGATAACAATTAGAAAATGCAAATGTACAGGAAAAAATCACAGAGGTAAGCAGTTTGATGTAGTTTCATATACATATTGTTGTGATGGTTAACTTACTAGTATGTGTCAATTCAACTAGACCATGCTGCCCAGGGGTTAAGTCAAAAGTCAGTTAGGCCCTAGCCAGTTTAGTTCAGTGGATAGAGTGTCAGCCTGTGGACTGAAGGGTTCCAGGTTCAATTCTAGTCAAGGGCACATGCCTTGGTTGTGGGCTCGATCCCCAGTAGGGGGCGTGGAGGAGGCAGCGGATCAATGATTCTCATCATTGATGTTTCTATCTTTCTCTCCCTCTCTCTTCCTCTCTGAAATCAATAAAGAAATATATATATACTTATAAAAAGTCAGTCAGTCTGGACATCTCTAAGAAAGCATTTTTTTATGTGATTAAGATTTAAATCAGTAGACTTGGGGCAAAGCAGATCACCCTCCATAATGTCAATGGTACTCATCCAATCTGTTCAGAGCAAAAGACAGGTTTGCAAGGAGAAGGGAATTCTGCCTCCAGTCAGCCAGCCCACCATGTAGATTTCGAACTTGCCAGCCCCAGAATCATGTGAGCCAATTCCTTAAAATCTCTCTCTCTCTCTCCCTCTCTCTCTCTCTCTCTCTCTCTCTCTCTCTCTCTCTCTTTCTCTCTCTCTCTCTCCCTCTCTCTCTCTCCCCCCTCCCTCTCCCTTTCCCTCTCCCTCGTATATATAATATATATTGTGTAAAATATTTATTTGTCTATTGAACTGTAAATACACACACATATTCTATTGGTTATGTTTCTCCAAAACCTAGAGAAATTAGTCTCCTAACAAATACATACATATATACACACACATATATATACATTTTTAATAAAAACAGTCTTATTGTTCCTATTGAGGTAAAACTTACTTTATTCATTTGAGAATAATGTCAGTATACACTGAGTGGCCAGATTATTATGACCGCCTGACGTTTGGAGGCAAATTAGCTCTAATTTCGCATTGAAGTTGCTAGAGGGCCAGACCATTATTAACAGGGAAGCAGGTTGTTTACCACGACAGTAGAAGTGATTTTTTTCTGAAGATATTGGTAAGCAATGCGGTTTAACAGCTTTTAAATGTGGGATATATTTGAATGTGAGTGGCCAAATTATCATGACCACCCCAACAGTACTTCATTGGGCCACATTTTGCCTTCAATACTGCAGCGATTCTTCTTGACATTGACTCCATGAGATGCTGAAAGGTGATGCGAGGAATCTGACACCATGCCTGATGAATAGCACTGTCCAGTTCTGTGAGATTTGATGATTGTGGAACCAGCTGCCTGATGGATCTTTTAACTTCGTCCCACAAATGCTCAATTGGATTGAAATCTGGTGATTGTGGGGGCTACCTAAGCAAGGTAAAGTCTCCCTCATGTTCTTGAAACCACTCCTGCACAACACAAGCACTGTGGCATGACGCATTGTCTTGTTGGAAGAAGCCATCTCCTTTGGGATACGCCATCAACATGATACGATGAACTTGATCAGCAATGATACTTAGGTATGTTGTGCTCTTCAGATGTTGTTCCACACAAATTAAAGGGCCCAAATCATGCCAGGAAAACATGCCCTGAACCATAACACTGCCCCCACCAGCTTGAAGGGTTGTACTCATGCATGTGGGGTGCATGCTTTCATACTGTTTCCTCCAAATGCTCACTCTGCCATATGCATGATGCAACTGGAAAGGTGATTCATTGGACCACATGACTTTTTTTCCAATTCTCGACTGTCCAATCCTTGTTCTTTTGCGAATTGGAGACGTTTTATCTTGGTAACTGCAGATAGCAAAGCCATTCAAACAGGCCTTCAGCTTCCATATCTCATATGATGCAGTGTACAGCTAATTTGCCTACAAACGTCAGGTGGTCATAATAATCTGGCCACTCAGTGTACTTGTTCCTCATGAAAGGTTCTCTCCACCTCACTCATTCCAATAGTTGCATAGAATTCAATCGCATGGATTTGCCAGAGTATTTAACCAAGGGTTTACTGATTCTGCAGATGACTCTGCCTTCCTGCTTTTATCCAGTGTTTCTTACAATCTCCCTTTCAGTGGTGGCAAAGGGGAAACCATCCAGGCCCAGTGAGAACCAGCCTCCACCAAGGCTCTTCCTTGTCGAATGTGGAGGGGTCTCAGAATTTGTGGCTCTCCGGCCCTTCCTTGGCTTTGGGGGTACAGGACAGGGAGGGGTGTGAGGAGACCAGTCCCTTCCATTGGGACCCAAGCTCCCCTCCATGAAGCACCATGGACTTGCTGCTTGACAAATCTTCCCAGGTAAGTGGTGTGCACCGATGGCAGTCTACACCTAGGCTACAGCCTCACTGATAATGTAATTATCAGGAGAGTCATATTGCTACGCACACAGCGTTTTCAACCATTTATCACAATGTTGATCTTTACTTTAAATATAAATCAGGCAATCATTTATGTCTTTTATGTTCTTTGTATTTATTCAAGAATATTTAACTGTAGACAAAAGGTGACTTATTCATTATTCATCCTGAACAAGGCAAGTATGGCAATTTGAAAAGGCTGACATTTGAGCTTTTTGCCAACACTAGCAAAATTATATCCTTCCCATTGTAAATCAATGAAGTAGAATCATTGTGCACAAAGGGATTAAATTGCCTTGTCACTTTAATAAGGCCACCTTATATACAACCTTCAACCAATGCCATTGTGCAGAGAAAGGGTGCGTCCTAGTCCTCAGCTGCCTCAGATCTCAGCTGGTTTTCCAATTACACGGCATCCTCTAAGTTCTTCCCTTTCCTAAGAGACCATGTCAGAATGTCACCGGCACAACTTGCTATCAGTGACATGCATGCTTCGGCGCAAATTAGCATCCCAGCCATAGCCTTGCTTGGCATTTTGTAAACTTGTTCTCTAGGTCTTCTTGACTTAGATCCCACTTCTACCATTCTGTCTCCCACTTCTTCCACCCATGAGCACTCCCCTCTCTCTCTCTCTCACTCTCTCTCTCTCACACACCCACATACACACCACACACACACACACACACACACACACACATACCTCTTGAAAAATAATTCTATTACCTCATTTTTGCTTTCATTGAGAAAGATCCAAATTTTCTAGGCAGGAAGCGTTTTGATAACAACAAATGATGACCTCCCAAATTTAAACAGCCCTGAAAAATACATCTTCACAAATACACTCCCAAGGTTATTCGCTGCATTATTTGTCATTGCAATATATAACAACCTGGCCTATTTATAGGCAATGAGTTACATAAACTATAGTACAACTACATAATGTATTATGCAGCTCTAAACTGTAAAATATTATAACTAATACAGAGTGATTTTCAGGGTACATTTTAAGTTTAAGGTATTTTTCAAAGCTAAATACAAAATAGTGTATGTAGTATGCTACCTTTTACATATAAAGGAAGGTTAAATAAGAAATACATATATATAATACATATATAATATACACATATATACTTATATTTACACAGAAGGATTAACCAGAAACTAATAAAAAAAATCACCCTAGAGGCTGGTGGATAGGAACTAAATGAAAGGGATGTGAGCTGGAATTAGAATTCTCTAACTACACTTTTTCATATAGTTTTGTCTTTTGAGCATGTAAAAACTTGACATGTTCAAAAAGTACATCAAATATGATGACAAATGGCATACTCTAAAATTGTAAGCCCACAGAAACAAATGAACTTAATGGCTTATGAAATAGATGACACAACCACACTGAAATAAGAACTAATGCAAGTAAATTTTTAATCCAATTCTATAATCACACTTCATGTTATATATTCTAATGACAAAAGTTATTACAAAGAAATCTTGAATTCTTCTTTACAAGTTTGTTGTTACTATAGTGCTGATGTAGTAAATCTAAAGTGAGCTTGCGCATGCTAGAGCAAATAGGTGAAATATATTAAGCTTTCGGAAACCCAGAGTCTTAAAAGAAGGAAAATAACAAATATGAAACAAGAGACAACTTGTGTTACCAGACTTGAACTGGAGTGTCAGTGTGGAAATATAACTTACGGTTCTGTCCATCTAAAAGGCCAGAAGCAATGACATTCCAGCTGCGGATCTTTATTATTTTTTTTAATATTTATATTGATTTCAGAGAAGAAGAGAAAGAGAGAAACATCAGTGATGAGAGAGAATCATTGATCAGCTGCCTCCTGCATAACCCTTACTGAGGATCAAGCCCGCAACCCAGGCATGTGCCCTGACTAGGAATGGAACCATGACCTTCTGATTCATAGGTTGAAGTTCAACCACTGAACCATACCAGCTGGGCCCAGGTCTTTATTTGTAAAACCACCCCCCACACAAAATAACCAAGGATGCTTAGAAAATTAGCTTATTCCAGGTCTTAAGCAGAGAAAGAACAAAATGAGTGTGAACCATCTTTTATGTCAGAAAGCAAAGAAGCATTTAAAGATGAATGGGGCATGTCAAAAAGATACAAGGACCTGATTGAAGAGGCTCCTACTGGCCAAACTTGAAACAATTTGATAAAAAAAGAATAATGACTATAATAGATTATAATACACTGAATTAAAAAAAAAGAATAATTGAGTCTATAGTGAATTATTTTTTAAAAGACTAAAGAGATAAAATTATTCTTTACAGAAGAAAGCCAGTTAATAAATGTGAGAGGTATGATAGAATTAGAATATCACCATTCTGCAACCATAATTGATACAAGCAAAAAAAAATCATTGAGTCAAAGGTTACTAGGGAACAGAATATTCATTCACCTTCAATTTGTCATCCCATAGATTTCTTACCAATTACAAAAAGGAAAAGGTTTTTACACTAGAGTAATCTGGTAGTCATCTTAAACAAATGATTAAATGTAACGAAGTCTTCTACACTCTTAATGCAGTGAAACAGGAAGTACTCAATATCTCCTATGCAGCAGTCTTGCCACAATATTTGACTTGAATCAAATTATGAGGGCACAACCCAATAATCCATATTGTGGACATTAATCAAGACAACTCACCTGGTCTCCATGGCTTTGATGGCTTGAAAAAGGTGGGAAAGGAGGCATGGGTGCCAGTCTAGATTAAAGGAAATTATAGAGACATTCATTCTAAACAACTGTTATTTGTGATCTTTGCTTGTACCCAGATTGACAAAATATGTAAAAGACACCTTGGGGCCAAGTGAGTAAATTGGAATATGAACCGTCTGATTTGTTGAGGATAAGAATAGCACTATCAGTGGGAATATACCATTGGTCCTAGGACACACACGTCGAAGTACTTTCAAATGATTTAAGAATTGTGTGTACACCCATGCGCAAGTGTGAGAGACAGAAAGAGAGAGAAATAGCTAGAGTGTACACGGAAACGCACCAGTTGGTGTTCCAGATAGGGAAAATGGAGTGAGGGAGAAGTATGAGAATGGAAGATATGAGAGAAACGTAACCTCCTATGATCATAAGTCAATGCACGATACACAACATGGATACATCAAAAACACTGGGGGCAGAAGGTCAGGCTTCAAATGCCCATCTTCACCTTTTGCTGTGTGTTTGGGCCACCTGCTTAACCTCTCTGTGCCTCAGTTTTCTCATGAGACCAATGCTACTACCTACCTAAGGGGGTTGTTGAGGGAATTAATAGTTAGAACATGGAAAGCACTTCGGAGAATGCCTGGTACAAGGTAAGCACTGGTGGGACAGCTACTGAAGTAGATCTACGCAGTTATTCAAGGAGATGCTTTAGAAATATGGAGACAAATGCCAGAGACACTAATGAAGCACAGAGCAATGGCTGCCCTAGGGGATCAGGACTGGGGGTGGGAAGGAAAGAGGCAGGGGGTCTGCCGTTCCTCACTGTGAACTACAAAGGCTCTTTGCCTGTGTATAAAGCTGATGGAGGGTAATCCCTAAGAAAGAAGCAGCATAAGAGTTGAGGTGCGGCTTCAATACCATCTGGATGGAAATCAGGCCTGAGACTGAGGCACCTCTGCTCCCATTCTCTCCCCTGGAAAATAAAAGGATGGAAGATCTGAGCACCCAGAAACACAGCCTAAATGGTTTTCATTCTGAGAAATAAAACCTCACAGCCAATGGAATGTTATATAAAATCTTGAGGTTAAATGGAAAACAACAACAAAAATATATTCTATTGTTTGTCCTGCTGCGGGCTCTTTTAATGCCCAACATTAGCTGGTCTGCCCAGCCTCACCCACGGGTGCAGCTCCATGGAAGCCGCTGCCCCTGGAAGCACCCTGCCCGCAGGGTCGTCTCTCCCATTAATTGGCTTCAGGCGCCCCCCAGGTCTGACAAGGGCAGGGAGCCTGTCTCACTCTCAACCCACACTGGGATCAAGGAGACTGCAAATGTCATTATCAAGAATCAATACAGCTTCTCCATCACCACAAGAACCAAAGTAAGTATAGTCTTTCCAAGATAGAAGCACATACACACAGGTTGGCGCATTAGAGCTCTTTCTACTCTCAATATTTAGTCCTGTTTTGAGAGTTTCCTGAAATTACATGACTCAAAACACAGACCCACAGAAGAACAGTGTGTGGTGACAATGTTCTTAACACTCCTTACACTGCCGGCTTCAGCTGGGAAATGTTAATACCGAATGACCTTTTTCTGAAGGATATTTTAAGGAGACAAAGCAATTTTGCGTACTATGGTTGCTATAGTGATTGGCCCTTTAAAAAGGCTGGGAGAGAAATGACGTGTATCTGTAATCAACAGCCGTTGAAATAACAAATGGTTTGATAAAGCAGCATTTGGGGATTAATTTGAAGCAGAATAAATAAGAGGGTTTTTTAAAAAGTCAACCAAAAAAAAAACCCCAGGAAACCAAAAGGCCTCTAGTGCTGCACAAGCTGGGCTTTGGGAACTGTCAGGGGCCTCTGCTCAGGAAGAAAGGGCGACTGCCCAGGGCCAGAAAGGGGCCTGCCTATCTCTGCCTACCAGGCCCTACCTCCCTGGCCCAAGCGGGCAGCTGCTGGGAACACTTGTAATGCACATTCTGAGCTCACCCGTCTAACAGCTCCCAGATGACACTGATGCCGCTGGGCCCTGTAGCACACTTGGTACCCAAGGTCTCAGGTGGAAACTTTACAGTGGCCCCTCTCTCCTCCAAACCCCAACACCACCGTCTCAGTTTTCTGTCGTTGCCATAACCGATTACTAAAGATTCTGTGTGTTACCTTACAGTGCTGCGGGTCAGATGTCCAACACAGTCTCGCAGAAGGAGCCCCAGCAAGGTCGGCATGGCTGTGCTCCTTCCAGAGACTCTGGGGAGCATGTTTCTTGCCGTTCTCCTCCTTCCAGAGGTGCCTGCATTCCTTGGCTCCTGGCTCTTCCTCCATTCTCAAAGCCTGCAAAGCCGCATCCCTCTGCCTTCCTTCCACGGTCACTTCTCCCTCAGATCCTGCTGGAAGAGCCCTCCACTTTGCAGGACCCTTGTCATTAGTTGGGTTCTACCCCCATGATCCCCGGTCATCTCCCCACCTCAGCGTCCCTAGCCAGCATCATATCTGTGAAGTGACTCACACATTCACCAGGTCCAGAGATTAGGAAGCAGACATGGGGCGGGGGGCAGATATTCTGCATCCTTCCTGTCCTCTCTCCCAGCTGAGGACAGAGCTTTGTCCTCAGGACGTTTCACTCTTACACCTACATATCTGGGCATGCCCTGTGTTTCCCGCGGATCTCACTGCGAATCTGGCTCGTGCAGACACATCATGGAAGCTGGTTCCTTCATTCATTCGAAAGGGTTGATTGCCTGCAGCTCTCGGTCAGGATGAAACCCACTAGTATTGGCGTGACTAGGCCACAGAAAAGGCTCCACCTCACCCTCACGCTCCTGTGGCCTTGTTCACTCCCTCCTATGATGCCACAAACAACGTCCCAGACCAGAAGGTTCCACACTGAGCACCCCCATGGCCCACCCTCATCCCAGGCCTCGACCATTTGCTTGGGTCTCTGTTTCTATTTAAAGATGTATCCACAGACATGAAGATACAAAATGTTCTCATTCCACGTTCCAGGCCCTCTCCCGAAGGAAAAAAGCCTCTGGTGGAGGAAGGACAAACCCTTCCCAGCAGAGGGACACCTGGTGACCTTTATTCTAAGCACCCACATTTAATTTAGAAGCTCTCTCTATGAAGGCAAGAGATTGAGATTCATGTTTCTATTTGCTTGCAAGCTAAACTCAAGCAAAAAGAAAGACTCTGGCCCTCACTGACTTGGTTCAGTGGATAGAGCGTCGGCCTTCAGACTGAAGGGTCCCAGATTCAATTTTGGTCAAGGGCACATGCCAGGGTTTTGGCCTCATTCTCCAATATGGGGCAAGCAAGAGGCAGCCAATCAATGATTCTCTCTCTCCCTCTCCCTTCCTCTCTGAAATCAATAAAAATATATTTTAAAAAGAAAAGGTAAGAAAAGAAAAGAAAAGTCAAGACTCTGGAAATCGTCATGGGAAAGGAGGGAAGGTTTGGAGCAAAAGAAAATGCTCTGACTTTATTTTTCTTCTTTGTGAAGAATCAATAGCAGCCTCTGTGTGGATTAGACCCAGAAAGAGCCGTGTCCCCCATGGGGTGACATGTCCGTATACATGTGTACACAGAGAAGGGGAAACTTGCTGAACTGCCTCAGGCAGTTAAAGGCGCTGGGTCCAAATTAAGACTTATCAGCAAGATCATTATCTAAAAATAAATCAGCTTTTCTTTGCTTCATCAAAAGATCAGATTATAGTGTATGCAGCCTCACTTTCAGAATAAAATGTTTTTTATTCTGAGACAAGTTAGGACAATGAAAATTATTACATAATCTGTCAGGTACTGTATAGGCCAATTGTGAAAGGGTATTGTTCCTCCGAGATGAGGGTTATCTGGTGGTTTCTCCCATTGTACAAGCACAACAGACTTCAACAGTGAAGAACAAAAATAATTCCAAAATTCAGCATGTAAAGCAGAAACCTCCCATTGCAAGCATCCCAGATGGGATGCTTTTGGTCAGGATTCAGGTTTCCTTCAGGCCCAGGCCACCCTGGCACCAAGGTCAGACATGGGTCTCTCCCACAGTCTGCGTGATCTTGACTCACTCTTCTTTGTACATTTACAAACCTGAGATGACTGTGCAGGCCTGTCCCTTTACAGTATGATGTGAGTAAGGAGGGAGGTGGGTCTATTGTTCCCTACACTGAGCACCGATCTTTGCATAAGTGTGTATGTAAGTCTACCTCTCACCCCAGCCAATAAGTGGGGCCAGGCAGTAAAATTGCTGCAGTGACAGGGGGCACAAGCGACTTTGGCCAAACTGTACAATCTGAGGGACTAATTTCCACAAGACTGCTCTCACTTCAGGTGCCAGTCACAGAGTCAGGGGATCCCCAGACTGTCCACACACTTCAGACCAGTTGGTTGCACATTCAAGGTCTTCACCAATACACTTTTGTTCCATAATTTGCTAGAACAACTTACAGAAGTGAGGGAAGTACTATAATTATCATTTCAGTTTTATCATAACAAAAGAATGCAAATCAGAACCAGCAAAAGAAAGGGTGAGGTGGGAGGATCCCATAAGTACAGCTTCTATGTTCAGGACTCATCTCCTGGCAATGTAGGTCAACAACCAGGGGTGCTCAGCCCAGCCTCAGTGTCCAGAGTGGCTCTTGGGGCTTCATTCTAGAGACACGATTGAATGAAATGATGACCGTGTGGTTGAATTCAATCATCGGGCCTCTTCCCCCACAGAGATGGGGCTGATATCACCTGGTTGGTCTTTCAATCCCCATCGTGACTCCTCTCATTAGCATAAACTATCTAGGGGCTCACTATGAATCACAAAGACACTCCTATTATGTGGGAAACTCCAAGGACTCAGAGGTTACCTCCCAGAATAGGGATAAAGGCCAAACCTTGCTTTTGGCTGAGACCACCTTCTTTATTACATAGTGGGTATATTGGTTAGGGTTCTCCTAATAAAGAGAACCCACAGGAGACTTATTTATTTACTTACTGATCCTATCTAATAAAAGCCTAGATGGCATCATGCACGACATCATCACAAGATGGCCACCACAAGATGGCCTGCAGGGGAGAGCAGGAGAGGGCAGATCAGGCCTACAGGGAGCAGTTAGGGGCAATCAGGCAGGCAGGCAGGCAGGCAAGCAGTTAGAAGCCAGAAGTCCCAGATTGGGAGAGGGATGTCCAACTGCCTAAACCGGACATCCCCCAAGGGGTCCCAGATTTAAGAGGGTGCAGGTTGGGTTGAGGGACACCCCCTCCACACACAATTTTTGTGCACCAGGCCTCTAGTTTATTATAAGAAATTGACTCACACAATGATGGAGGCTGCCTATTCTCAAGGTCTGCAGTCAGCATACTGGAGACCTAAGCAGCTGATGTTATAAAGTTCCAGTCTATAGGTTGGCAGGCGAGAGACCCCAAAAAAACCCATGTTTCAGTTCAAATCCAAGCGGGGGAGGAAGCTGCTGTCTTAGTTCAAAGGTCATCAGCAGGAGAAGTGCCCTCTTATTTGTAAGAGGGTCAGCTGTTTTGTTCTATTCAGGTCTTCAGCTGATTAGCTGAGGCTCACCCACATTGACTAGGACAATCTGCTATACTCAGTCTAACAATTTGCATGGTAAGCTCAACCCAAAATGTCTTCCAATAAATACCCAGAGTATTGTTCAACTAAGTATCTGGGCACCCCCCCC
>PVJC01003723.1:51674-68422 GCA_004026665.1 Murina feae | reverse complement strand
CTGTTTTAGGGTCCCGGAAACCTGGATTTTAGTCTTGGCACAACATTTATAAGGTGCGTGATTTTAGGCAAAGTACATGACTCTTGGAGTTTCAGTAAAAATAAAGCTAATAGATCCCTTTCTCAGGAAATTCAAAGGGATTACATTAGGTCATGGTGGTAAAGCCCTTACCACAAGGCTAATGTCTAGCAAGCACTTCATAAATAATTGTTTATCTTTCACTGTTTGTTCCTTTTCCTCCTGTCTGTCATTCTCTACCTTAGAGATATTTCCATGAGGCTTTCCTGGGTCCCTTCCAGCTCAACATGCACTGATTTGACAATTTGTTTATTTTTCTTGAAACTGCTGAGGAGCCACTAACCCAAACCCCATAACTATAGGGATTAAGAGTTAGTTCCTCATCTATGTCCAACCTTCTTATCTGGCCGAGTTTGGTCTTGTCACTAATAATGAATGGAAGCAGCTGGAGGACTGAGACAACAGTCTCTTAAACACTTTCCATGTCCAAGTTCAGATATTAACACAAGAGGAGACAACGCAGTCAGGCCCTGCCCTCATGGAGCATGCTTATTTAACCAGGGGAATCAACAAATAAAAATAGAATTGCGGCTGAACGCGTAATAAGTCTGTGAAATATTGGGAATAAGGGCCACATGAGCAGGACCAAAAGGATAATAAAATTCAGATGGTAAAGATGGTGGTTGGGATTTGAAGCTGGAGAGATGGTATCTTAAAGAAAAAGTCATGCAAGCTGAGACTAGAAAAGGAAGACTAGGAGTTAGGAGAAAGAGAACCCTGGGAATAAGCAACTGCACATGCAATAGACCCGAGGCAAACAGTGCTCTGAGAAGTCAAGAACCAAAAAAACGGTAGGTGTGACTGGACCTCAGTCAGTAAAGAGGCCAGTTCCTAGACAGGCTGAGGAGAAGGGTAGAGCCAGATCTGGACTCCCAGGCAATTGGTTGTTCCATAATTTAGGGAGAATAAGGCAAAACACCACCTCAGTAAGCTCATGGACACAGGTAGCTAAAGCAAATCTCACTAGTAACTGCACCCATGCATGAGCTCCTGGCACCTGGGAGGGGCTCCACAACATGTGTGATGAAGCACAAATGAATGAATGGATGAGACATGCCATGTAGAAGTGAAAATTATAACCCAGGACTTGGGAAAATGCAGGGTTATCTCTCTTGCCCCTTCTCTCTCCTATGTATTATTTTTCACTTTCTGTAAATTTTCTTTCCCACATACAAGTTTGCTATAATATTTTATATCTTTAAAAATAACCTTATGTGACCTCCACATTCCCTTCCAGTTACTGCCCATTCCTCTAGTACTCTTTACCAAAGATTAAGTTGTCAGTTCTTATTCTCTCCACTTCTTCTCTGCTCATTTTCTCTATTAAAAATAAATCACATAATATTGATACAGTAAAGAATACACATAATGTATATGTAGGTCATAAAGCTTAATGATAAATGTGGACAGCCCATGAATGTTCCACCCAACTTAACTGTTAGAATCTTCAAAGTTATCTGTATATTATTCATTTAAAAAAATATTTTTTATTGATTTCAGAGAGGAAGGGAGAGGAAAAGAGAGATGGACACATCAATGATGAGAGAAAATTATTGATCGGCTGCCTCCTGTACGGCCCCTACTGGGGATCAAGCCTGCAACCCGGACATGTGCCCTTGACCAGAATTGAACCCAGGACCCTTCAGTCCGCAGACCAACACTCTATCCACTGAGCCAAACCAGCTAAAGTTATTATCCTTCATTACAACCTGCCTCCCTATAAAATGGTAACCCTGAATTTTATGTATATCATTCCCTTTCTTTGGTACATAGTTTTGTCACAAATACTTGTAAACCTTAACAGCATATATTTAATTTTACCTGATTTTTTTACTTTATAAAAATAGAAAACAAATCATACAGAACTAATTCCCCAAAAAATTGGAATGTAAAAATATTTACATTTTTAGAAGAAAACAAAGACCAATAACTTTGATTCTCAGTTAGCAAATGATGTTTTACAAGACACACACACACACACACACACACACACTAATGATTTAAAAAGAAGACCCCTTCCTTCTATATGCATAAACCTCCCTTTCTCTCCCTTAGAGAAGTCACAGTGCCAAGCAACTGAACCATCAGTGATGCTTCCTTTGAGTTTAACATGACCTTAACACTATGGAATTCCTTTAAAACACACTATTCTCCAGGGATTGGTAATATCTATTGAGTTTTCTGGGATGCACACTATAAGACAAAGATTAGAATTTTATCAAGGATGACTCTTAGGATCAATAACTGTGGGGTAAGGGAAGGAAGCAGGATTGGGCAGGAAGAAGTTGAGCTGTAACCCAGTCTCAATGGAGGCCTCAAGCAATACCACGGGGTTCTGAAGCTGGGATAGCCTTCAGAGTTATTCTAAATTGCGACACAAAGGCCTTAAAACCCTAATCCACCAGTTGTTGAACAAAGTTGAGCTTGGACAAGATGGCTGTCTTCAGCCAAGACAGCTTCTCTAGGGTTTGATATTTGGGAGATGTACTTGCAGCAGCTGGGGGTATACATTTCCCCTCCTGAAGGGAAACCTTGGTGGCCCATCACAGTGCTCACCATAGCCCCTCATACCTTACAGTGGCTGAAAATAGTATGTCTTCTTGGGGCTCGAGAGACCAGGTGGTAAAAGAACATTAGGTATGAGTGTGCTGATAAGGCAATGAGAAAAGCAAGTTGGTATGGAGAGAGTTGGGAAGAGAACATTTGCCGGATATTAAGTCGGGGCTGTGCAGGGCACTAGCATCAAAATGTTTTCCAGAACCCACCTGGATCCTTGCTTTTACTTAGGACTGAATTATTCAACTGGCAAACTGAGTGTGTTCTCAGAGAACCAGCCCCACAGGAGAAACCATGCACCCCTGACCACCCGCCCACCCAAAAAGTCCACTTTGATAGACTTACTCAGAATTTTGAAATCAGAAAATCTAGAAAGAAACTATTTTCATCTCAACATGAATAAAAGTGTTGAATCATTTCAAAAAAGAAAATTCTATACTTTGAATGAGCAGGTGGGAAAATGGCACTGAGCCAGGAGGAGTAACCCAACCTTTTTAGGTCTTAGGCTCTTTAATCTCTTAATTAGAGCCATGCCTCAAATGGAAACCCTGAGCTTCAGGTATTAGGCAGCAAGAGCAGCTCAGCAAGGGAGAAGCAGCCTACATGAGGTCACTGGTAGAACGTCGAGCCATCTGAACAAACACAACTGCAGTTTCCACCCTCCCCAGAGCTCTGCTTTTCTATCTTTCAGAAGGTGAGGAGATTTTCAGCATGTTTTAAATTGACCAAAAAGAGAGAAATAAAGCCATTAAGAACTAGCCGGTCCTCCCTGTATGCTGACTTGATTTGCTTCACTCAGGCTGAGCAGGTAGAAACAATTGCAACGAATGTGAACATAAAGAGGATGAAATGATTCATCTCAATTATTCTTTAGAATGACAGTGTTCAATAAGCAGCATTTCTGCAAGATATTAATGGGTTTCCTACTGAACAAGGAGGCTGGGGGAACTCTTTCAAAGGCATGTGGGAAATGCTACATATTGCACCTCTCTCCTACATAGTCACCTGCACATCCCCTTATTAAGAGATCTGAGAAGTCCTGCAGCAAAGAAAGCCTTACAGTTTTGTTGAGGTGTGCGGTTCTCAAGGGTCAGCCCCAGAACGCATTTTCCCTGGAACACTCATAACACCTTGCCGAACTAGTACACGAGGAACAGAGTTTGTAAAATGCTGGTCTACCTATTTTACTTACAGAGAGGATATGGCGTTTCCCAAAGTCACAATGCTTATTAAAAGCAGTCAGGATAAGAACCCTGGCTCCATAGCTTTCAAACCGGAGCTCGCTTTCCAATCTACTAAGTAACGGAAGAAAGTCAGGTTTTCTGTTTTATAATCTGGTGTGTGCCTCCTCTTAGAAGCAGCTTTACACAAGCCAGGTAGCTGGACCTTCCATGAACAAGGTTTCAAGTGCGTGTGCTCTGTACTCTACAGGCTTCAGAAGTTCCTGCTGGTGGCAATTTCTGGGATTATCCCAGCCGGTTGCTTTTAAAGCAGCAAGGCTCAGAACCCTTCTCCAAGAAAATAAGTGCCAATGATATCTTCAAAATCAGAGGCCAGTGTTCCGTGCCTCCAGCAACAGGGCCCATCTGTGATGATTTTTGCTCCACAGGCCGTTCCTAAGCAAAGCGACTCCAGGGTGGTTGTCATAGGGTCCAGCCAGGAAGTGAGATGCTTGGACAAAGGCTACTCCTTGCCCCCACTAGCAAGACTAGGACTTCATCAGATAATGACATGCTGTACTCAACCATCTTTTGTGGAAGAATCTCTACTTGTTTTCGGAACAATTCTGCCACATCTGTCACCATAGATATTTTAGATGACAAATGTTAAAGCGGTTAGATTACATTAAAATATGTGTACAAATGCACTGAGTCTGGAACTAGAAAGCTGAAATGATGCCATTATTTAATATTCAAGTACATGTAGATTCGCAATGTTTTATTATTACTAAGTAATGGATGCGAGGAGCAGTTTCTAGGCTGCCAGGCTACAGGGTGTGTCTGTCAAGAAGTTTTGTAATTTAGCCAAGTTGAGTAACATAACACATTGTTTCTTCTCTGTAGTCAGAAGAGCAAGGACAATGTACAAGGATATTGGTCTGAAGGATAATCCAGGATTAAATGCAGAGGAAATGTGGATCCATCAGAAATTATTTTCCAACTTCCCGTAGTTGCAAAAAGAGAATCCTTCTCTTAGAAAATGTTAGGGGGTGAGGGGGAGGACTGTATGGGTATGATGAAAGCTATAATGACTAAAACTTGTTCATATTCTCAGGGAATTTTTTTTGGTTTAATTAGCCCTTTACAATTAAAAAAAGCATCTCTAGTCCAATAAATCATATACCCAGTAGGCCAGGACTTGGTAAATTTTCTCTGTAAAGAGAGTCTGATAGTAAATACTTTAGGCTTTGAGAGCCATACAGTCTCTGTAACAACTGCTCAATTCTCCCATTGTAGCAGGGAAGAAGCACAGACAATACACTTAACAAAGGACCATGGCTATGTTCCAATAAAACTTTATTTACAAAAACAAACAGGAGCTGGATTTGCCCCACAGGTGGTAGTTAGCTGACCCCTGCCCCAGACTAGAAATTTTATGAAAGTGAGAACTCGTATTCCCAAAATCTGGTACATTGTAAACTCTCAATAAATATTTGTTGGTGACATTTTAGAAAATTGAAATTATGGCCCTAACTCTATCTACTAGGTAGCCTTGTGTGACCTTGGACAAGTCATTTCACCTTTTTAGAGCTTCATTTTTTTGAAACTATAAAATGGAAAAAGTAATGTTGATCTTGCCTGTTTTCTGAGATATCCCATAATAATGGAAGTCAACCAGAAAAAAGTACCATATAAATTTGTGTTTTATATGTATGTCCCCATTTAATCCTCATAACAGCCCTATATTATCTCCATTTTGTCAGACAAGGAAACCAAGCACATAGAGTTTAAATAGTTTAAAGACACATAGTAAATGATAGGACAGATTCAAACTCTACTGCTTGCCCAGTCAATCCCTATACACTATTTTCCCTAAACTTGAAAATTGAAATGAGCTATTACAAGATTTATATTTTGTTTTGTTTTTCTAAATCATGGAATTAACTTGTTCTGCAGGACTCACAACTTCATTACACTTAGCTGTCCAGTCCTCTTAGCCTTGTAAGCCTGTGTAGCCACCAGTGTTGGAGAATAGAAGGACATAGGTGATAAGTTATGTGAGGTCCTTTGAGTGGCAAGCAAATGCTGGTGAACTAATGCAAACGGGAGGGAAGTAATATTTACTGCAAACATAGTAGATAGCTCATAGAACTAAGGACAAGCTGAGCAAGGCCTTGGGATGAAAGAGGACCCAGGCGATAGGAACTCAAGAACATGGATAATGAAACAATCACTTCAAACCACCAGCCGCTAAGTATCTCAGTTCATGTTTCAAATCCCTGGAAAGAGAATCGCTTTTGTCCAGTCACACCAGGCATTTCACCCTACATGAATCAGCTCTGGCCGAGGAACAATACTGGTGGCAATGTTACAACCATAGGTGGAAGGGAACCATAAAACAGGTAGCCACATCAGTGAGTCTCCTGTAAGTGGAAATCCAAATTTCCGTATCATGTTTCATTTCCAACTGACTCTGCTTGCTACATAATGCCTTGTTGTGACATTTTGGCTTGAAAATATGAGCATTAGACATTTAGTCTTTCTTCTAATCCTTTATTACAGGACTTCAAACACACAAAGGTGTGTTAAAAGTCACACCTTTAATCTTCCGCTCCTTCCTATATCTTCCCTACTCTGTCTCTTGCACCCATTTTTAGTCTCCCCACCCCCATCTTTCGTCTTTTGATCACATGATCTGTGGATGCCCATAATCTTTGATCAACCCTACCCACCTCATCTTTATCACACATAAATAAGTTGATAGCAAAATTATCACTTTTGCTCATTTGTAGCTTAGCCGTAGCAATAAAATTCATTCTCAAGACGCCGATTTTGTATGTATCTCTGTGTTTCACAATTACTATGGCTAAAAATGTAGCCTCAGGCCATGACTATATATTTTAATACAAAATAGAATCATTGCTCTTTTCGTTTTGGTTTTGCAAATGTATTCCTAACCTAATTTCTACAATAATCTTGAGGACCTGAGCACTAATTTCTGATTAGCACAATAATAGAATGCCTATTACACAGAAAAACATCATTTCTAGGGTGAAGAGTGGTTTTTGTTTCCATCCCACTGGATGTCAGAGTCTTTGGGACATTTTAGACAAATGGGACCTATGAAGGTTGGAAAATCTGTTTTAACTGTCACTTTTTTCTTCTCCTTGATTTGCAGTTGCATTTCTGCTCCTCTGACCTTCTGAAGGCTCCTCAGCCCAGAATAACCTGTTCCTTTCTACAAGTCAATGGCTTTCACAGTCCACCAGGAAACAGGGCCTGGATTCTAAAGAGAGCACAGAGCTTCTGCTGCAGAATGAGACTCGGGTTCTGTATGGTTCAGCAACTGGTATTTTTTTCCCTTCGGACCTTTAAGTTATTAGACCAAGAATGAAAGTATTTCTAATTAATAATAATAACTTAATTTAGGGTCTTAAATTAGTTTCCAGGTAATTTGCTGAGTACTTTAAAAGCATTATCTCATCTGACTCATATTAAAAACCCAGGTCCATAGTAGAGACGTGGATACCCAGTTTCACATTCATTAAGCAACTGGCTATGCCACACAGCAAATAAGAGGTGACATGAGATTTGAATCCGTGTGGCTTGATCCCAATGCCTGAGCTCCAAATCCTTTACAGTCTTGTCATTCTTACCTTGTGACTTGCTTTCATAATTTTCATTATAAAATGTTGTTTTAAAAAATGAATAGTAATTGTTTGCTACCTTTTTCAGCATGAGATTACTATGCTTGGTTCTTTAGCTACCTTCCTAAATCCAGCCAAAAATCAAATCTCTAATTTCATTATGTAAATCAATCAATAATCATTCTTTCATTCAATTCATATTTATTGCTTTGTTATTGTGTGCCAAGTCCTGTGCTAGGCTTTATAACAAAGTTAAGAATGAGCGGTCTCTTCTTTCATGGAGTTTAGAGGGCAAGCCACAAAAAAAGAGAGAGGAGGAGAAGAGAAATAGGGAAAGGAAATAAGAAAGTGTAAGAATTGATTTTTAAAAAATAAAATTACAAACTGTGCACTAGTCAATAAAATTTAATAAAATGTACCCTGCAGACCATTTTCAAGGCTGATTCTAGTATACAAACATTATTATTTAAGTAAAGAAACACCTTATGTTTTCATTAATAGGTCTTTCTGAGCCATTAGGTTCTACAGGATTCTTTTTAACAAAATGTCATAGCACCCCCTCCCCCTCTGTAATTGACTTATTACTATTAATCAGTTGAAAATTGTCCCATTGTTATAAATTCCTAAAAATCATGGTGAGAACGGAATGGAATTGATTTTTAAACAAAGCAAGTATACAGGCTATTAATTGCCAAAGAAAATGACTTCTGTCTTCAAGACTGGGCTTCGATGTGGGAATTACAGTGGTATTAATCTCATAAGAAATATGGCCACCTTACCCTCAAAATCCTAGACTAGCATAATATTAACAGAGGGTCAAATTTCATCACAACTAAACCACAGTAAAATCTTCAGAACACCAAGAATTAGGATGCTTTTCCCCCAACAATAGGATACAATTAATTTCTGCTAACAGAATCTAGAGTAGTCGTTAGTCCTCTGTATTTTAAAATGAGTAACAAGAAAGAAAATACTTGAAAGATAATTAGGAAATCTTCCTTTTCCCCCTTAAATTTATTATTCACCAAAATTATGATATAAATTGTCCAATAATAGAAGTTTTAAGCTCTCTCCAAGAGTCAATTTTAGTTAAAATTATTTTTGAACTTCTAGATGGGATTTTTCCCCCTTGTTTGCTTGATTTTTGTTTTCTTTTCTTTAACTTTATGTTCCCTTTGTACATTCCATTTATGCCAGGTTTGGGAAGGGAAAGCACCGATAATTCTGCAAGATGGCTGATTGCTGTGTTTTGGTTGATTAGGACGAGGTTCCAGTAAAGCATCCAAACGTGTTGGTGTGCCTCTCAGTTAAACCTCCAAATCCTTAGAGGTGTTTCTCATCACTAAAACAACAGACCATAAAGTTTGCTTTATGCAAGTAGATTTATTTCTTTATTTGTACTCAAACACAACCATAAAGGTTTATCTTCTGATCAGAGAAGGAAAATAAACAAAGATCTTCACAAAAGAAAGTGTCTGAGCCAAAATAACAAGGTCTTTGTTCTTTCCAGGTTAACAAGAAATAGGAAGACAGGGGAAAAGTAGGACTACGAGATGAAACAAGGCTCCGAGCTTTTTTATGCTCCTTCAACTCCTGATAAGCAAACTTCAGTGTGTGTTTAAAATCTCGAGGATTTATATTATTAACCAAACAAGAATTTTTACAATCAAGGAACATTTGTCTGGTTTCCCCCTCGCCTCCTCCCTCCTCACCCATCCCCCCAACCAGCACACACAATTTTTGTAGAATATTTTGTTGGCTATAATTAAACTATGTGTGTTAATTAGGATTAGATTTTAAATGCACTGCTTGGGAAGTTGAAAAATACAGGATCTGAATGAGCTCAAATTGAGATGACACTTGAATTTTCGCAGATGTTTCCATAATCCTAATTTCAAATTGATTGTACTTCCTGAACAGTGAGAAGCCATTTTCAGTTATTTATTCAGACGTGTGCACTACTTTCCCCTCTGCCAGTGGGTAGAAAATATCTAGCACTTTCATTAACTCCTTCAAATAAACTGATTTCCGAGGCAGGTTTTAATGGAAGGGGTGCCAAGTAAGACCCACCTGCTCCTAGGGTCACCGCAGACCCCCACGTGTGGGCCTGGGCAGAAATCTGGACTCCAGCAATTAGCCCACCCGTCATGATGGCTTCAGCTGGCTTTTGACTGTCATTGCCCAACAGGCCAGGGAAAAAGCAAAGAGAGGAAACAGGGAGAACTTCCCAAAGTATTGGCTCCCAGCGGCCCATAATATGTGACACTTGATTCAGCCTCAAAGATGTGCAGCATACTATGCTACAGAAGCCGGGGGTTGGCCCCAGCGCCCAGGGCCACCTGTGAAACACATTCCCAAATAAACGGCCTATAAAAAAGGTAAGCCCCCGCCAAATCTAAGTATGTCAGTACCAAGTGGCATTTCTGCTAAAGCCGAAAGCCCAACACCCGACGTGTAATGTGCCGGAAAGAAAGAACGGGTTTCTCTCGTGTCCGTGTGGGTTTGTTTTGCAGTTTGTCTACATTTTATTTTATGTTCCACCCAGACTCCAGGAAGTCTTCAGAAATCCTGTCTCGGAAGCAACCCCGTTCTCCTGACGAGTCTCCTATTTGATTGCAATTCCTTGCAGCTTTCCTGCTAGGGGGGCCTCTGCTGAATTCGAGGCATCATGCCTTCTTCCACCTGTAGCGATTTCCCACTCAACTCTAAGACAATAGCCATGATTGATCTAATGAGGGGCTGGAAAAGCCAGCTGATTGCTATAAATAGTTGAAAGCAAAAACTTGCACTTGGCTTCCCAAAGAATCTCTCATCAACTCTGGTACCATAACCTAAATAGGTAAGCAGACTCATGGCAAATTAGGTGAGACTGAAGCTTTTTCTTGGTGGCGGTTTGTATAGGGGGCAAGGCAGAATTCAAGCAGAGAGAGATGACTGATGGATTATTCACGTTTTAAAGCAACAATCACATGTTTTCTGATATGTCCCATAAAGGCAATTCCTTTATTTTATTTTTCTTTTAACAGAAAGTAGTTTGAATAAATGCCACTATGCATGAGAACAGAGTTGGGCATTTTTATGGCAGTTTTTTAAAGACTTGAAGTCCAGTGGAAATAGCTTTTGTGCATTCATTTGTTAAAGAAAATAGCATGCTGCAAAGGCACATGAAAGTAGTTCACACAATGTTCCTAAAAATCATAATTTGTTTCCTCATTGCTAAGGTGACCAGATTTTAACATTGGTAAAGTGGGACATCATTGACTGGGGGAGCTCTTTTTTTATTATTATTATTATTACTTAAAATATTACAAAGAGTAGTACATGTGTCTCTTTCCAAAAATCGGGACTTTGCCGCGGGACGCGGGACAAATTGTTAAAAATCGGGACTGTCCCGACAAAAGTGGGACGTCTGGTCACCTTACTCATTGCATCTTCTAGGCCCATGTTTCTTAACTCTGGCCTCATAATAGAATCACCTGATGGCCAGACCATACCTCCCAACCCCCAGATCAATTACATCTAAGTTCAAGGCTTGGAATCCAGGAGTCACAGTGTGTGTGTGTGTGCATGTGTGTGTTGTTTTTAAGATTTTTATTGATTTTTTTACAGAGAGGAAGGCAGAGGGATAGAGAGTTAGAAATATCGATGAGAGAGAAATATCAATCAGCTGCCTCCTGCACACACCCTACTGGGTATGTGCCCGCAACCAAAGTACATGCCCTTGACCAGAATCAAACCTGGGCCACAGTGTTTTTTAATCCTCACTCGAGGATATGGTTTTTATTGATTTCTTAGAGAAGAAGGAAGAGAGAGAAAAACATCAATGTACAAAAGAAACATCAATATTTTGCTAGGTATATGCCCTAATCAGGAATTGAACTTTCAACATTTTGGTGTACAGTATGGTGCTCCAACTAACTCACCAGGTCTGGAATCACTTTATTTATTTGTTTTATTTATTTATTTGTTTTATTGATTTCAGAGAGGAAGGGAAAGGGAGCAAGAGATAGAAACATCAATGAAGAGAAAGAGTCATCTATCGGCTGCTTCCTCTGGGGATCAAACCCACAGTTCAAGTATGTGTCCTGACCAGGAATTGAACTGTGACCTCCTGGTTCATAGCTCAATGCTTAACCACTGCGCTACACCTGCTGGGCAGGAATCATTATTTTAAATTCTTCAAGTGATTCTAACAGGCAACTGAGTTTGAGAACCAGCTATTTTACTAGAGCAGCGGTTCTCAACCTGTGGGTCTCAACCCCTTTGGGGTTGAACGACTCTTTAACAGGGGTCGCCTAAATACATCCTGCATATCATATATTTACATTATGATTCATAACAGTAGCAAAATTGCAGTTATAAAGTAGCAACCAAAATAATTTTATGGTTGGGGGTCAGCACAACATGAGGAACTATATTATAGGGTCGCGGAATTAGGAAGGTTGAGAACCACTGTACTAGAGGGTCTCCAGTCATAGGTCTTGCCCTGTGAATTGTCTGAGGATGAGTCCTTTGTCATCTGCACACTTGGACATGCTCCTGAACACTTCTAGACCCCTTCCTCTGGGGATCACTGCAGCCCCTTGGCTATGGCAGCAGAGAATTTAAGCAACTTGCCTAAGGCCACTGGCTGATAAGTGGCAGAACCAGATTTCAAATCAGGCTGGAGTTGGCCCCAGAGTCCATGGTTTTTACCATTACAAAAATAAAGGTTGAATGCTGGAGGCCCTTTAGCCAAGCCAAGCCCAAGACATGTTTTATTTGGCTTACACAGAAGTCAAAAATTGTATAAATTTGTGTGCCTGTATGGTGGGTGTGTGATCTCTAGTTTGTCTTAATTCCAACCACTCCCTACTGTCTTCACATGGAGCATTTTAATCATTTATATTAACAGCTTGGCCTCTGCTGGCATTTGAGTTCACTTCCTTGTACGAAAGCAAGAAAGGCCTTTAAAATTAGGGTGAAGTCACAAAACATAAATGCTGCCACATATTTCCATCCATTAAAAATGATAAAGACAAAAATAGCCTCTTCTTATTTGAAACTGATGCTACTCATTAATTTCATTAAATGACTTGTTCATAAATTCATTCATTCATTCATTCATTCATTCATTCATTCAGTTAATGCATTCCTGCTAGATAGAAGACTCTTTGTAAGTAAAATTCAAAAAGATAGGAATTAACATATATTCCATTAAGTGCCAGGCATTTGGTTGGGCATTTTGCAGACATTATTTTTCAGCCAATATTTGATCCATCCCACAACCTATCTGATACTACTAGTGTGAATAGTTTACTGATATCATAAACTGAGAGCATGAGAAGGTGGGGCATTCTCATGCCTCCATCTGATAAACATGAACGAACAACCACCACATGCCACAAACTATTCTAGATCCCAGTGACCCAGGAGCTTGAACAAGATCAACAAGTTGCCCATCCTCCATCAGTGATGTATTGGAGCCAAGCATATCAGCTTGCAAGGACTGATTATTAAAATTTCAGAAATTTTGCAAGCAGTCTATTAAACTACTGGTAATTTGAAATCAGTCATGTTAGGAGTATTTACATTATGAAAATTTGCTGAAACTATAAATCAGGGCCTTTGGATAGGGCAGGGGGCAATTTACAACAATTTCTGAATTCTCAGAATTTGAATCCAGGGATCCAGTTCTGACTGCCTCTGAAATCCTGGCCATTTCTACTCTATAGCTGAGTAAGGGAATCTCCAGCTCAAGGAGCCTATAATATCAGAAGAGAAAAATGCATCAGCATTAAGAGCACAGACTGGTGTAGCTGCCTGGATTTGAATCCTGTACTACTACTTACACCGTGTGACCTTGAGGATGTAAATTAGCATTGCCTCAGTTTCCTCTGTAAAGTAGGATAACAACACCTCCTGGGGTTGTGTGAAGATTAAATTAGTCACTATATATACACGGGATCAAACAGTGTCTGGCACTTCATAAGGATTATTTAAATGTTACTTACTAGTATTGAAAAGAATAAACTTGTAAGTGTACAAGTGTTTGATATGTTTGATCTTGTTCAAGAGAGGAAAAGAGGAGATTTTGGGTGCATGCGTGAGTGATTTCTCTGATTCTTTTCCTTTTTGTTGAATTGTATTAAAAGCTCTTGCAATTTATTCAAAGTTTGCAGGAGCCAACTGATTTGACTGTGACTATTTTCATTTTAGTGACAGAAGGAAAAACTGTTCGGTCAGGCTGGAGATGCATTTGAATCCAAAAGACATGTACTTAATCTACATGTATTGCAACATCCAAGCCCAGGCTCGGCCACGACTTCCCAAGATGCATGTGCCCTTACTGTGTCCACTGGCCTGCCCGTGAAGGTCAGTGCGTAGTCATGTCTTATTCCATTTCTCTGTGAGTCTTTGATAGCAAATAATTTGACTTTTTAAAATATTAAAAACTTGTCATCAGTGTTACTTTACCATTTCTTTGTATTTTTTGTTTGTTTTAAATGATTTGTCTGATTGATTATATCAGCACCTTTAAAAAACAATAACCTATTCCCCCTAAAATATATAAATATCACTTTTTGTATAGCAATAATATACAAACAAAACTACTCAGTTGATGGGAACAATTCTCCTATAAAGAATGCTGAGGAGGGAAGAGAGGATCCAACAATAGGAGAGAAATTTAATCATCTATTAAAATATGAGTCCCTGAACACAATTTGTGACAAGCATATTTATGTTTCAGTAAAATCTCAACAAGAAATAAGGTTTTATTTTAAAAACAAGATATAATTATTACAGGTTAATTAGAACAAGAAGGACTTAGCAATCTATCTAGAAGTAGCCAGACAATTTGTAAACTGAAGATTGGAGTTGTTAAATGAAGTTACTAAATCATATCTACAAAGATCGGCAGAAGTGGCAACTTGGACTGTTCCAGAATTTAAGTCTATAAAAGGTTAGTGTGCCATATTTAGTGTCATTTATTTCATTATATGTCAGATTAAACTGTCATACATTTAATCACATTACTTAATATTATTATTTAATATAAAATGCTCCGTAATCTTTGTACACATCAAAGTGTATAATTTACACCAAAATCATGAATTGCCAATATTTGGGGACTTTGGTAGGAAAGCAAGATGCCATCTAGTCTAAAATGAAATTTCTTTTCTTTTCTTTCTTCCCTGAGAACTGCTTTCCCTCAGGCTTTGTCAAAGATTTTGTCAAAATTTTAGACTAAATAGATGTGCAGTACATATTAATGATCTAGAATAAATGACTCTGAATTCTGTAATATCCTAATATTCAACTGTGCTGAACTTCCTTCCCAGATTCTTAACGTTATAACTCAACTCGAAGTCCAGAAGAAGAAGGAATAGTTAGTGAACGAATGTACAGAAAGATTATAGCTAAAAGTTGGAGAAAGTTAGAGAGGATGAAATAAATTTTTGAACTGATGGCAGGCTTAATGGCAGACTTCCAAAGGAAGATGGAAGTTCTCTCTCTCTCTCTCTCTCTCTCTCTCTCTCTCTCTCTCTCTCTCTCTCTCTCTTTCATTTCTCATACTGTCTTATTCTCTGCCTTTTGAAATTCTCAGCAATTTGAGGGATTTTTATGGATTGACATTTTAAGGATTTATTTTAGTTATTTGTTTAAACTTAGGAGTATCCTATTGATAAGATTTTGTGTGGTTCCTACCTCCACCCAAAATATAATTCAATTTAACTGAGCACACATTGATGGAATGCCTAGCCTCTGTAGAATGTCGAAGGGCTGGGGTTATGTCTTCCAGAAAATTATATTCTGACAGAGATAGACACATGTATCATATATTGAGGAATAGTACCTATATATGAATTAAATAAATGAAGGACATTGAGAATAATCAAATTAACAACTCTAAAGAAAACATTTTATTATATTTTTATGTTTATCTGTCTGTGATACATGATTATAGAAAAATCTGAAAATTTTACAAAAGTCCTCCAAACACAGAAAAATCCCCTAGAGATAATCACCACTCCCATCATTTTGATGTATAGTCTGCTGGCCTGAAATACAAATGAAAAAGGATAAATATGAGAAACATATTAAGGGTAGAACTGATAAGATTTGACAACTGATTGAATGTGGCGAAGAGGGAAGTCATCAAGAATAACCATAATTTCAAAACTTGATTCACAGTGATACAATAAACCAGATAAGGAACATGAGAAGAACAACAGGCTTACTGGAAAAAGGAAGGTGTGAATTTAAATATTTGAACTGGAGGTAACAGCAGTAGAGTCCCATGGAAATCCTAGCATATGACTGGTTAGGTATGGTAGATACTATCAGTAATATTTCTAAGGTATCCATATTTAAGTGAGCCATTTAAATGTATTTTTAAAGAGCACTTTAAACTATCTCTCACAAACTCTTGAATTGTGGTGAAGTTAAAGAAACTGAGATGGGGTAAAAGTAGGTTTATAGTTGTTCATATGGAAAATAATACAATAATTAACAAATAAGAAAACTGTGTTTCGCATTCTCACAACTTTAAGCCTACTTTTGCTCCACCCTGTATTTTGATCTTGATCATCAGCTCAGATGAATACATTTAAAATATGCATATATTTTGTCAAGTGCCCCTCCCGTTATCTTTGGTATCTTTAGTCATGAAAAGATATGCAATGAATATTTTCATTTCATAAATAACTTTCCTCAATGTTTACCAATTATTTCCAACCTCAAACTATGAAAATACCAATTTATTAAAACTCCAAGCTTATGACTTTCCTCTGTTTTACAAATGAGACAATGATGTCACCAAGAACTGTATTGTTAGTAACAATGAACTTAAGTCACACAGCCAGCCCTGAAGTTAGAAGCCTATAGCCTCAACTGCACAGATATTGTTTACTGGGCCAGGAATGATTAACTAATCTCCATCCTCACTTTTCCTACTTTTGTTGTCCCTTAAGGATCTTCTTTCTGCAGACTTAGCCCATTCTGACCCTGAGCAAATAAATTACTGGCAGACACCGTTGATTATCTACCCTTTTCATTTTCCCTTATTCATTGCTATCAATTACTTACATTGTTTATGTTGACCATGACCCCAGATGGGAGGGGAGTTAATTTTGACTGGTCTAAACCAGTGTGGTAATTCATTTCATTTTACTACTTATTGGTCTAGATGTGAGTGTGTGCTATAGTTCCGGCCAATGAGATGTGAGATGAATTGTGTTTCTGGGTTCTGGAAAAGTTGTTGCCTTCTTAACAAAAGAGAGAGCAGTGGGAGGAGAAAGACCATTTGCCCCCACCGGTCCCCCCC